>JAFMSR010000914.1:0-38253 GCA_022818135.1 Saxidomus purpurata | reverse complement strand
CTTTGTGACTTGTCATAAACCTGAGATCTGAGGTATTAAAATTTCAAAATTGCAGAAAAAGACACAACAATAGCTGGGGATATACGCTGAAAAGTTTAATATATTCTATATAATTTCGTTATAGGCATAGAGACATACCCTACATCCACGAAATGTTAAAAATGGGTTACAAATGTGCATTTGTATGTATGCGCAATGATACATATTAAATGCAATTTTAAAGAACGAAATATATCTAAATATGTCTCAATTATATCGAGCTTTCATAACTAATCGCTATCTACCGAAAGATAAACCGAGCTACAAAAAGTGCCGATCTTTGTGGCAATCATTTTAGTTATTTGTTCAAATAATGTTTTGCGGTTATCAAAAGTGCGTCAAAGTTAAGGGAATTGCTCTTTAAAATTTGAGATATACGTTCATCACATGTGCGGTAAATGACGTAATAACCTTAACAGATGGATTGGCTAATACTGTAGATAGTAATGTCTGTTTTTAAAAGTTTAAAACTAAATCAATAGAATAAGAAAACGTATTGACATCCAAACGGTCCCGGGTCATGTATTTACCCTGAAACAACCTAAGACTACACAATGACACCCGTATTGCCAATGTCGTTAATTTTGACAACAAAGAGCAACAACTCTAAAAAGACTGCAGAACCTTTGCTGATAATCATGAATAATATGCATATAAACTAATGCTAATTGGGCATTACACCTAAGTATAACAATATTGTTTATGTATACACGCATATATACACTGCAGAACCTTTGCTGATAATCATGAATAATATGCATATAAACAAATGCTAATTGGGCATTACACCTAAGTATAACAATATTGTTTATGTATACACGCATATATACACTGCAGAACCTTTGCTGAAAATCATGAATAATATGCATATAGACTAATGCTAACTGAGCATTACGCCTAAGTATAACAATATTGTTTATGTATACACGCATATATACACTGCAGAACCTTTGCTGAAAATCATGAATAATATGCATATAAACTAATGCTAACTGAGCATTACGCCTAAGTATAACAATATTGTTTATGTATACACGCATATATACACTGCAGAACCTTTGCTGATAATCATGAATAATATGCATATAAACTAATGCTAACTGAGCATTACGCCTAAGTATAACAATATTGTTTATGTATACACGCATATATACACTGCAGAACCTTTGCTGATAATCATGAATAATATGCATATAAACTAATGCTAACTGAGCATTACGCCTAAGTATAACAATATTGTTTATGTATACACGCATATATACACTGCAGAACCTTTGCTGATAATCATGAATAATATGCATATAAACTAATGCTAACTGAGCATTACGCCTAAGTATAACACTATTGTTTATGTATACACGTATGAAGCATTTTTGTATTATTAAGCAGTTACATTGAGATTTACAATACATGTATTACATTTATCAATCTAATAAAATATCAATAGCCTTTCAGGGTAATTGCATGTGTAATGTAGCCTTAAATGTTCAATGGTTAATACAATGTTCACCTAGCAGTTAAGAAATGGCATCTGAATTAATAATACAATTATTTACTTAATTATATTACTTCATTTTATAGGTCTGTCTGGAATGTGAATATAAACTGTATAAACACAAAAGTATTTGACAGATTATTTTACCTTGCCTAGATGTTGTACCAAAAATATTTGAATGAAGTTAAGTAATGACTGAACAATTTTATTCTATTATTCAATGTTACATATGTAACCTATGCCAAAATGAGCAAATCAAACGCCAATGATCAGAACATGCGAAAAAATGATTTACATTGTAATCGTATGTAACTCCTGTTATTGAACATCAATCACACATATTTTGTTAAATGACCTTCCATTAGAGACAAGAATATTTCTTAAAAAGTCGTCATAAAAAATTCAAACTACCGAAATCGTGAAAGGGACACTTGTGTCATCTGGTATGAACTGAGGCATATACAATGAATATTTCATTTAAATTCATTTCTACACAACATATGTGTAATAAATGCTGCGTCTAAATTGTGACTCAGAAAAATGCGAAAAACAATGAAATTCCTCAACTCTATTAAATGACATTTTGACATCAACTGATTTCAAAAGTTATTCATAGCTAAAACCTAAATCAACGAATCTTGCTTCCACTCAATAACCCAGACATCTAAATAAACCAGCTTTTAACAAGTCTGAAGGATCACGACATTTCCAGAATTATCGTTTAAACGAAGAGTTATATAGATACATGTTTTAAGTACTTAAGTACTAATGCACTACTTTATAAAATCAAAAGAACCTTCTGTTAAAGAGTATAACAATTTTAGAGAAAAAAAACTTTCCTAATATAACATGCATATTGAATGTTTAGATGGATGCTTTACTATTTTGCATTTGATAAATTAATACATTTATCAAAAGAAACATACTGGTGTATACAGTGGAGCAAACGGTTTCATCAGATTTATCTTCACAATCAAATTTGCCATCACATTTAAGGTACTGTGGGATCGCTTCTCCATTAATACACAAAAAATCATCACCAGAGGATGTAATAGAATAGTAATCACGATCATCTTGTATGGATTCTGTTTCTGTAATTAAAGAGATATTGTAAATAAACTTTCCCATATGATCATAAGCTCAATGTAGATCCAGCTAAATACCCTTCGAATATTTTTGTTTAAATCTACGTGTTAATATAGACATATACTTTATTTTTGAGTGTCATTCAGATGCTCCGTAAATTCGGCCTCCATGTTAAGATAACTGCCAACCTGAACGCTATAGTTATATACGATCCGGGATACCATTCTTAAGTAAAATATATTTCCTTATTAATCTACCTTCTACTTGACAAGGCTCCCAATCTTCGCTCGTTGGATCAATGTAACACCAGCTGAAACCAAAATTAAGGGGATCTCTGCAATAGTTCTCTGAATTTGTTAGGTTGTCTGCGAACATCGATGAGTCTTTGAATGTCTGTATTTGTATGTCCCAACGCATGCATTTCTTCCCAGTTATCGTGGAGTTTTTCGTTCCTGTATATCCATGTTTTGTAATGCATTGCCTTTCAGCTTTAATTTCTGAGTTGAAAGAAACAGTATTTTTTTCAATTTTTGTTTGTAGAAAAGTAGCGCTATTGTCACTCGTATATTCAAAACCAAATTTCAAACAATTATCTTTTATTCACTGGAATTGATTGTAGATATAAAACAAGAGCTGTCCCTCACAAGTGACGAATGCCCACGAAAGAGTGTCCCACAGTCCGTGTCCTCTCAATGTGCTCAATAAATGTGCTATGTAAGTTTAAAATCTTCCAATGCATGACAGAGTTACCATGAATATGTATGCATATATACAGGATGCCATTACCTTTAAGCTCTAAGTATGACCTTGACCTTTGAGATAGGGACGTGGGTCTTGCATGCGACACATCGGCTTGATGTGCTGAACATTTGTGCCAAGTTATTTTTAAATCAATCGATGCATGACAAAGTTTTAGTCCGGACACAGATGTATGCATATATACAGGATTCCATTACCTAAAAACTCTAAGTGTGACCTTGACCTTTAAGGTAGCGACGTGGGTCTGGCACGCGACACGTCGTCTTGATGTGCTAGACATTTGTGCCAAGTTATTTTAAAATCCTTCAATGCATGTCAAAGTAACAATCCGGACACGAATGTGTGCATATATGCATATATAAAGGAATCCATAACCTTCAAACTCAAAGTGTGACCTTGACCTTTGGTCATGCACACGACACGTCGTCTTGATATGCTAGACATTGGTGCTAAGTAATTTTAAAATCCTTCTATGTATGACGAAGTTGCATTCCGGACACGAATTTGTGCATAAATAGAGGATTCCATTATCTTCAAACTCTTAGTGTGACCTTGACCTTTGAGATAGTGACGTGGGTCTTGCACGCCACACGTCATCTTGATATGCTAGACATTTGTGCCAATTTTTTTTAAAATCCTTCAATGCATGACAAAGTTAATGTCCGGACACGAATATGTAGGTGGGTACCCACAGAAGGACAGACGGACGGACGCAGACGGACGGACGGACGCAGACGGACGGACGGACGCACTTACCAGACGGACTTTGTAAGTTATCCCTTTGATCTTTCTTTGATATTTTTCAACCCCACAACACAATTATTTAACCCCACAATACCATTTTTAACCCCATAATGACGGAATGAACTCAAAGAACCTCACAATGCTAAGTTGTACTCAAACCCTAACCCCGTAATGTCTACTGGGCATGTAGACAGACGGTGCGATTTTAATACTCCACCCTTCGGGGGCATTAAAAACAATTATTCATCTAACTTATTAGTTGAACTAAATGACAAGTTCCTAATTAGCTCGTCTTGGTACCTTGACCCAAATATCGTTGTGGTCTAGTTTCTTATATCGACGAACTCGTCTTTGATTTCAGCATGATACATGTAATCATTGGATAAACATTCAATGGATGTGTTTCTAAATTGAGTTAGTGACCAAGTTTGTGACCCAATATTACCAAGATTCGGTATCCACCTAGAGTTCATGAATTAAAAATTGTGGCTGATTTTCATATAAGTTCAATGAAAAGCATCTATTGCATCTATTACATGTACCTGTGAAGGTACATGATTACATGTACCTGTGAAGGTACATTAACATGGGACCCAATATGTAAACCGTTTGTAAAATTCGTTAAATCGTGTTTTAACATACGTAAACTGTGCAGAATACGTATTTGTATCTAATATAACAGTTCTCGTTCAGCCCCCACCGAGTGAATCGAACAGGTTAAAGTTGTGATATTTACAATCTCGTGGTGTCTGTTTTAGCCATTCGCGGCGTGCACGTCGCAAAGCAGGCACTGAGTCTTGCTAGTACATGACTTGGGTCTTGTAACTGAAGGGGCCCGGTCTATATACAAGGGAAAGTAGCCCTAACAAGAGCGGTTTGTGTCCACACGACAGAGAGATGACGCCGATGAAAGCCTTCAGAAGCCTCACGTGCCGGTAACGTATTCTTGTGGCCGGTAATTCGGCTTCTTGGATGCTTTGCTATGTCCTTCCTGTTTTTGATTGCACAAAAGCAGGTAACGTCATTGGATAAGACATGTACATGTAACTACAACCTGTCTTTACCGCTAGACATATAGAACATCGGTCAAACTCTGACTTATACTGATTGGAAATAGCAATCGGTAAATTCTCCCATTTTGGCTGAAGTCTTTACTTAAAGGCATCATGCGAGAGAAATGTGGAACATCGGTCAAACTCTGACTTATACTGACTGGAAATAGCAGTCAGGTACATTTATCATATTTGACTTAAATCTGTACTTTAACGGCGTCATTGGAGAGATGATGGGGTCGGCTGCATGCTCTAAATAGTGAGCTATATGATTGTCCTTCTTAACACAATAAAATATCTTGTAATATTTTGGAGGTTTTTTATGGAGACCCGGTAGCATAAACATGAGAAAAAATGACCACTATACTGGTTTAATTCATTTTATCGGTTTGAACCGGCGCCGTTCAGTTTAAATCGATATAAAAAAAGTTAAACTTGCATACAATGTATTAATTCGTACCATTCAATAAACAGGGCTGCCATCGAGTGCGGCTATCATCTGTAAAACACCATAGAAAGCCTGCATCGCCTATATCTCTACAGTAATTCGCAGCATCAGAAATGCCCTCCCCCTGTTGAAAGAAATTGACAAACATTAGATGACTTATCATAAATTTCAAAAGAATACTCCCTCACCTGTAACAAGTTTTATATTAGTATATGTAACTTTATATTTATCTATAATATGTATGACGACCACAAGATGAGCACTTAGGTTTCAGTGGAAGCTTATCAACAGGTAATAAACATATCCCTAGATATAAATATAACTTTTATTTATTATCATACAACGTTTCTCCATGCGTAAGCAAACCCCATAAGGGATTGTTGCCGATTCATAACATTCTTATTTCCAACTTAATGTCGATGTTTCAGACCTATTGAAAATACGGCTTCTTCATTAAAGCTAAAAGAATAGATGAAAAGAATTTTAAAGCGGCACTCCCTACATCTAGCAGATAACAGTATCCGAACATTAAATAACGTGTTCAGTGACAAACAAATTCAGTCATAGATAAGATGCTTATCCGTTATGGCTGCTTCGCAATGAACAACCTTCTTAAGTTCTGCAACCTTAAAAGGAGCGAAAGTAAATTCCCACAAAGAAAGGTGACCATAATACCCATCCCAAAACAAGGGAATGATCAAAGTAAAATTTCTAGCTATGGCCCTATCAGTCGCACCAGTGTGACTGGTAAAACCATGGAGAGTCTTGTGAATCAAGAATAAAGTGGTACTAGGAGACCAACTAGATTCTGGCTAACCATCAGGCTAGCATTATACAAGGTAATTCTACGGAAGACTAGACAACATGCCTTGCCAAGGAGATTGAAGATGCTTTCCAAGAAATTAGTTACACATTTTACTTGGATCGATTTCCAGAGTCTGGATTGACGGTCTCCTTTTTATATAACTACGGAATAGGAACGGAAGCACAATGTACAAGTGGATCAAATATTACATTGTATCTGTTCAATAGAAGTTAAAGAGTCAGTGTAGATAGGAAACAAAGTTGAACAACGACTTGGTATCCAACAATGAAGTGTTTTGTCACCTTTTTATGTAAATCTTCCAAGCTAGTGTTAGTGACATTATTTGCAAAAATAACTTGTTTGCATCATCATAATAAGAACCCCTCTTCTCATCTGCTACAAAAATATTTTCTTTGAATACCATTTTTTAACAAAAGTTTTGCAAATTGTGTCAAATGGTGTAAGTGAAAATGTGCTTATTTTTTAAATGCAAGACTAGTGTAAGTGTCATAGGCCGTCTCTTACGCTAGTTTCAAATTCAACTTTTGATATTTTTCCTACGCAAGTGGCATAAGTAATACAAAAATAAAGTAGTGACAATACATGTAACACAGCACCTGTTGCAGTACATGAATAACTGACTATAGTTTTAAAGACAAAAAATCATAAAATAGCATTTGTCTCATGTCGCTTACATATTTTTCTTTTTTTCACATTTAAATACAGTTTAAATGAGAAAATTACTAGTCAGGTGTATGTGCATATATTATGATACCTGAAACTCATATTTTTATATCATATTCAATAAAAATTGCTGTTGTTTTGTTGCAAACATGACATAATTTTAAATAGTTTGTATCCTGAGATAAAAAAAAACATCTGAAGTACCAAAACAATATCGTTAGAGTGAAAAGAAACTGAGATGCACAAAAAAAATATGGCAAGGGGCTATACTTGAATAGCATCTAAAGTCAAATATTAAGAATTTCATAAAAGCTAATGCAAGGCTCTATGGTGTAGAGGTAGTGTTTGACTCCTGTCCTAGAGGTTGTGAGTTTAAATCAGAGCAGCGGCATTTGATAACAACCTCCATAATCCCTTCTTTCGACATGATTACTGGTCAACACTCCAGGAAGATATATAAGTTGCAAGTGCGTATAGTCTTTAGGTTAGTAAAGTCGGCTCCAGGTCACACCATATATGCCTTGAATAAGGATAGTGGACCATAAGCACATCTAATAAACAAACAAACATTTTCCGGGTTAGCTTAATCGGTCAGCAGGAAAGAAATATAATAGCTATAATCTTACAACCGTGAGTTCGAATCCCAGTGAAGTACTTTTTTATTCCTTTGCCTCTATAGTGGTTAGTCGGTTAATCTTACTGATAACATATATGATAATATACCGCCTTCATTTCAAAATGTACACATCCTTCCTTGATTGGCTAAGGACATAATTTAGTTCCTTGACTTTTTCTGTTGACAGGTTATGCCTTTTTAAATGAACTGCTTCTGATCATTTTTCTTCCTATGCTACTTGAGTTTTGTTTCCCCTATACCAAACGGTAAGAACAGAGTTATAGCTTGTGGCTTAGTCAAAATTTAAACTTTAAATTTCCGTCTTGGTGGTGACATTGTCTATCTGTCCATAGGTAGTGTACATCTGTACGTACTGTATGAATGTCCCAAAAATCTTGCGGCATGCACTGCTCCTTTACTTATTGACCTAGAGTCATCAAACTTCATACAACTGTTTATTGGGATAAAAACTATGCACCAGGGTTTTAACATTTACCGGATATATCGGACCAGTAAAATTACATTCATGACTTATATCCTAGTCAAAAAGAAGGCATTCTGTACGGCAAGTTTATGGCACACAATGCTTCTCGACCAATCGACAGAATCACCACACTTTACACAAATGTTAACTGATACAAGAAGTTATGCATGTGTTTTTTAGTTTTTTTAGTAAGGCAGTAACTGCTGAGTCATGGTCATTGACTTAATCAAAATACAGGTGTGTCACGTGGCGATTTTGCAGCAGGAACAACTTCTTAATCAAAGGCCCAAATGTTTATGTACATACAGTAACAGCAAAGTCAGACAAAGGTGTGTTAATGTCATTACTAATCACTCAGTAACAGCAAAGTCAAGGAAATATGCTCTCGTTTTGTAACAATCGGTGGAAACAGGGTTCATTTGTGTCACATGGAAACAATTTTAGTTTATTACAGTGGACATATTAAGCATGAAGATAAACAGCTATTGAAAAACATGCAGTAAGCTTGGCTTTATGCTGAAAACGCATGGTATCTTGCATCATATCAATACGATTGCGGAGCACGAGTATTTTTCAAGCTCGACAAGAGCCAATCTGATAATGACCCTTACATAAACTTTTTGCACATTTTAATATTTTCTCATTTCCTTGTTTTTGGCGTGTTTTTTTTTTTTACTAAAACGTCCCTTTGAAGTGAAGCAATTCAAACAACTACACTATGAGGTTGTGCAGCAAGTGATTTTTTTACATATAATTCAAGAAACTGGTAAGTATACTAGTAGTTTAAGTAAAATGAGAATGTTTATTCCTTCTCCTGTAATATTGTGGAAAACGTACGTACACTAGTTTCGCGTTCAGCCCTCGAAATGAAAGGATCCTGAAAACAGTCTACCTAGGAACAGTTTTAACTCCAATTTTATAAGGCTCCGCATGTTGGACGACTGCACAGACAAATACAAAATAGTGGATAAGGTCAAAAACAGACCACCACTCGGCAATTGAAGGGCTGCGTAGGTGCTCTAGCAAGCCATCAAAATAAGTTCTTGTCAAACCATCCCAAAAGAACAGATTTGTGCCCCAAACAAAGATTCGCCTGTGGAACTGGTAGAGTCATGGACGTATGACCTGTCCAACATATGCACTACCGTACCTGGTTTCCACTCAGGTGGGGAATATGAAAATATGAAAAAATCATGATTTCAGAAGATTATCCATTAAAGACATAGACCAATAAGTACACAGAAGGCTCAGCATGTACTCCCCTGGTGGACAGAGTCATTATGCATACAGTCGACCGAAATTATACTTACTACAAAGCAGAATTAGAAGATATCGATAACTATTGGAATGTCAAAAGAAGACTGTCAACGGTAACAATTCTAACATATGCTACATTTATGTATATCATTTTCGGAAGCCTTAGGCAATGCTAAATGGCCATTCTTTGACAGCGGCCTTAAAGAGATCAGCGATATGCGAAAAGTGTCGCCTCAGTAGATGCCCACACGCTGCAATGTTGATTGCAATTATATGGCAGACCGATTGGCAAAAAGGATCTAGAAGCCTACAGCCAAGTAATGGAGTAACTTATGAACGACATTTAACGGTGATTAAGACGATTACAATAACAAAGACTCAGAAATATGACTACCCTCTACTACACAGATTGTAATACATGTGTAAGTCATTTAATTTAGGCTCGTACAGGACACAGCAGGCTCAATGCCTCTATGTATGACAAATTGATGCTCGTGTTGTCTTTAACACCAAACAAGAGAGCATTTACCTTAGAGTTGTCCCCTGTATGAACATTTAAGAAATAGTGTTTGGATTTACGGTAGCATACTGGAAAAGAAGTTTGTGGCAGGAAGGTGAATGTGAAAAACTCAGCTTCCTTATGTGATTTTTTGTTTGTTTTGTTAAACTATAAGGTATTTATCAGGAGCCCATTGGAAATGAGCTTCAGGGCTTAAATGGGCCATCCTATGTTTAATACACACTTAATTTTAGCTAATTGCTCTTTCAAGTTTTTGCATTTATTAGTTTACTAATGTTTCTATAATTTAATTCATGAACATCTTCTAACCTCTCATATTCTGCATATAAGTTTGGAATACAAAAGTCACCATGAATAGTAAGTATTATTTGTACTGAGCCTTAATCTGTGATATCAAGTATAGGTGTAAATTTAAGCATACTGTGATACATGTAGTTATTTGTCGCTTTGAAAGTGTCGCTATTTATGAAGTTAATTCTATTGTATATATCTGTATTAACCTGAATAAAATCGATCAATTAAACAATACTTCATTTATGTGACAGGCTGTGAACGCAACAAGAGATATTTCAAATTTAAAGAACTAAACAAATAATAATGTAACAAAAATGAAGTTTTCCTGAAAGAACATGACCATGAAAGTAAATATGCGTCTTTAAATTAAGCAGATGACAATGCACAATGAGGAAAAATGAAATTCTTCTAAAGTATATTTACGTATGAGTATTATAATGATAGTTAAATGATTTAATGTAGGAAAATACCAGACTAAGGTTTATATAATATGTCATAATGATAGCATATAGTCAGTCTTTAACAAAAATCATTAAATTTAAGTTAATATATAAAACTGATATTTTACCTGAAATTCGTCCCCATGTAAAGTGTGCAAATGAGGAACAGTAGCATCCCACCTCTGGCATGTTTTTCCACTGAATGTCGTGTTCAAGTTCCCAAGGTATTTACGATAAACCACACTCGAATTCTTTAGCGGTGGTACTATAAAATTGATAAGCGATTAAAATGTCATATTTTATGTTGAAAAAAAAACACGTTTAATGAGACAAAGAAAACCGAACGAATATTTGCTATTATTTCAAATTCTTGTAGTGGTCATTAGAATTCCAGAACATGCAATTGTATGAGAGGTATTCGAAATGTATTGTGTACATGTATATTATGCTTTGTGACCGTAAAAATCTGACTGAAACGTGCATTTCTTCAAACCATGCCTATGACTATAAATGCACAATTCTAGTCAGTCGACCCAGTTCCAGATTCACGGTAGACTAATTTAGGTATACAAAAAGGTACTGGTGAATGGCGGAACCGACAGCCTGTCGTGACCGATGTCTACCACCAGATTAGACGTTTTCCGATTTTGGTAAGAGAGATATCAGGTAATGTAAATAAGGAATATAGGGTAGCACATTAACTTTCTCCGACTTCGAACATGTTGTAAATATGTCGGAGGTGTGCGCTGGGACATTGCCATGCAGCAGTCGAACATTTGTTTGAAACCTGTGACTAGGCGACGTTTCTCCTTGTACGTTTTAACTTTACTTTAACATTAACTTCACACTATTCCATTTTAATGGCACTTTTATTTCAACACCTTTACCAAAGAACAATATGCCTTGAAAACCACCTTTTTAATACAAATACGTTTGGCGATGATTTGCCATATACATGTTTCATGTTTGGCTTCAATATTTTCTTGTCAACCTTTCGCGCGGGTTCAAAATAGCGTACCACAGTTTCATGACCAGCGACATTATTTGCAAATCTTTTCGTCATATTCTTCAGCAATATTTTGCGATTTCAACACGCACCCCTTTTTAGTCTTCAGTCAATAGGTAGGATACCAACCTAAGAGAAATCTGCCGATTTATTTTAGATTTTTTTAGAATGAACTATTGATAGTGATGCACATACACTGCGCACAATATCGAACACTGTATATCTGATATGATTTTGACAACTTTCTCTAATTCTTGTCACGATTTTCACCCGTTGCTGTCTTCTACAGACTTGATTTCTCTGCACTTTAAACAATTTCTACCCTAGAATCAAATGTTTTGTACTGTTGGACACCGTATCTGACCAATAAACACGAGTAATTTTGTCACACATCTCTTTATCTCTTTCATAGAATAACCGAGCTTATTGCAAACTTCTATGTTAGCCCGAATTTCTTCATTATGTGATATGTGTATTCTAACCGTCTTTACAACAGTGGTCAACAATTGCCTGTATTGAAAAGTCATAAACTCTACAAACTGGATATTCAGCAGAAACATACATGTATATTCCATTCTGAGAACAGTTCTTTACGATTTTACGATTTTACGATTAAATAGCTCTTACATTTGACACTGCATTCATTAAACACGCCGTCAACATCTTTGCAATGTAGATAACCCCAGTTCAAAGTGTGCCGACAATACGAGTCAGCACAGTTTTTACCAGCAACTGTTACATTCATGTCACCATCATAGTCTGCAGGAGATATTTGCTCTGGTATTTCCTCTTTCTCGACATCATTCCATATTGCCAAAGCCTTAACAATAGCTAAAATGTAACAACATCTTCACGCATTAGTAATATATCGAAGAGACGCAATTTAAACACTAATACAAGTGTATATGCATTGTATTGTATCAGTTGACAGGAGTCAAGTACACATCCGCGGGGGGAGGTAGGTAAATAATGTACCACCTAAAAATGGCAAGACACATCATACATGTATAAATCCTGATAAAATTGTCATTACAAATGTATGTGTAATATTCAAAGAATGATAGTTATATTCACTGGTATATCATAAATTTTAAAGAGACTATACATATATAAATAAAATATATGGCTTTCAAATTTATTTACCACTATTTTACATATTACAATTCAGAATTGTTGTAACAATACAAATATAAGTAAGATGATGTTGACAGGTTTGAACAAAGCATTTAACTAAAAACAGAAATCAGTAATAACCTTGCATGTAGTAAGACACTAATTATTTAGGTAACCTTACCTTTCTAGCGCAAATTGTATACAAATGAACTAACCGTTCTTTCATCGCACTGGGCAAATTTTCTATATACATGTATATATCTGACGTCTAAAGTGAACAACTTACAAACTTTTTTATTTTGTGTCTGATATTCACACATTGTATATTCTGACATTTGATTCTTGCAATCTACAGATTCCCACGTATTGTCGTCGTCGGAAAGTTTAAAGTTCATGCGCGTACAGCTTCCGGAAGAAGTTTGAACTTCGAGCTTTTTCCTGAATGTTTAGAATATATATCGTAAAATTTGATGACAATTTTTACTTTTTGTTTATTCTGTTTGAGATTTATTTAAGGAACAAAAAGACCCATTACACAGAATTAGATCCCTATTAGAGATTTACATTTTATTTGCTTTTATAAAATGTTATTATTACCCTTTAATATGAAAGAATTTAAAAAAGTTGAGTATTTTTTTAGTTATTTCAATAACATAAACAATAGCATAATTTCTACCTTTACATGTACAATTGCATTGGATAGATATACAAATATTTTAACATTCTGAACAAAAATACAAGTTTTAAAAATACGTGTAGCTTCTGAATTCATTTATTTGCGCAACCAAGATATGTCAAGTGAGGTAATAATAATTGTTCAATCTAAATATATAATTGTTGATGCAAAAATTTCACAAATATAATACAATAGGTCTTATATAAATATCTTTCCTTAGGCAAAGTATGTGTATCAAACTTGTACTTACATGTAATATGATGAAATAAATCTATCTTGGTTGGGCAACCAGGATAGGGGAATCAAATTTTAAAAATACCTCCAGTATAAATTCCCAATCTATCTTGGGTGCGCACCCAAGATAGGTAAAGGGATGTTATAATATTTTTTCAAACTTGCACTTCTAATGAATTCCATCTGAATATATAATTGTTACAATGTATTACAAATATTTCACAAACATAATACAATAGGTCTTATAGTAATATCTTTCCTTTGGCAAAGTATGTGTATCAAATTTTTACTTATGTTAAAATAACTGTATCTTGGTTTGGCAACCAGGATAGAGAAATCAAATTTAAAAATACCTCCAGTAAAAATCGTACATGAATTAAGTGAACATAACTTAGTGTAAATTGTCAGATGTTAAAGTTTCAAACATATCTGTTACATGGCCAAACTCTAATTATCCACTTTTAATAATTACGTAATAGTATGTCATATTTTTCTGGTTGTTTTAATTTTGTATATTTGTTGCAGAAAGACCGTTCAAACACCGTACGATTCGGAACAGTGCCGACTTATTGATAAATTCACTAACAAAGAACAATTTATAAATCTCAGTAAAACATCTAAAATGAAGTTGCTCAGTGTATTGCTATATTTACTAAAAGTATGATTCAAACGTGTCGAAAACGTCATAGAAAAAACTACAGGTACAAACATAAGAAAACAAAAACATATTCCTTGGTAACTGATAGGTAAATATATTGACACAAAGAATATCTTGGTCAAGAGTAAACATGCTAGATTCTTTTAAGGAATTGATTTTGTATCGGACACTGATTTCTTTGTAAAGAATAAAGTATCAATAACGCTGAAGAAGTTATCTATACAAATGCACAAAAATAGATTTTAAATCACGATGATATTCCCAATGAAATATGATACAAACCACGCCGTAAAGTAAACTGCGTAACGTCCATTTTCCCAAACCGGAAATCTTTGCTTAAGGTTGTCCGGAATTTTTAACCCTGAAATAAATATAAACTGTTCATACTGTATGTATAACGTCCTAATTTCAAGAGTTACTCTTACATAACATGTAATAAGCCTACCTAATCAACATCCTATTTATCCTTCAAAAATTCTTTAGTTTTAGACTTTCATTTTAACATTTCTATCTGGGATTATAAAAGAAGATACATAACATAACTGACTGTTTGAATTCAATATAGTCAATTATTCGCATATAACGTGACTTTTCCGGGTTCTACACCATACAGAGTCTATGTATAACATTGTTGCCCTACATCGCTTACATTAGAAGTTTAAAACAAGAAACCAGGTTAAAATGTTATAAGGCCAGTCATGGGAGTTTTTAAACTTAGTTGAAAAACCTGCACAGATTTCAAAATTCCATCTCTCTAGCTCAAAAACCAAAGCAAGGTCAAGGACAATGTTAATGTTAGTCAAGGTCAAACTTTTAATCTAAATTTAAAAAAGGTATATGTTGTTTAAATTTCAACTGTCTAGATCGAAAAACAAAAGCAAGGCCAAGGTCAAGGTACTTGCCGATCATGGTCAAAGCCTAAATCTAAATTTAAAACTGTGCATGTGTGTCAAATTTCAGTACCGTAGCTTAAGAAATATAAAATAGTTCATTAGGCAAAGGTCATCCAATGTCAAAACTGACATATACAAACGTGGTCCAAATTTCTTTTATGTAATTCAAAAAAACAATAGAAAATGGTCAGTAGTTAAATGTCAGCCTAGATCAAAGCTATAAAAAAAGAAAACAAAATGTGACTACGAGGTTGGGTCAACTTTGAGACACAAAGTATGATTTGAACAAATCTTGGTGAAGGAACACCGGCCAATGCTTTAAGTCAAATTTCGAAAGAAAGTCATGGTTTAATTCGAAAAAAGGTAACATCGGGGAAGGCCAAACTTGCACTCAAAGAGGATGAATTGAACAATGTTGGTACATCAAGGTCAGTCAAGGGCAAAGTTGAAAACCGTGTCATCGTTGCGGGGCCAACTTAGACACAAAAGTATGATTTAAACATTTTTGTAATAGGGACACTAGGCAATGCTACCAGTCAACTGTTAAAAACGTGACCACGGAGCGACGCTAACTTGAATTCAATGGGTATGATATAACCACTTAGTACAGGACCACTAGCAATGCAAAGTGCCACATTTCTACACTCTGGACTGTCTGGTTCTGCGACAAGAATATTTTAGATTAATCTCCTATTGATCTCAATTTAAAATAAAGTATTATATTTGAATTAACTGTTATTTTGACCGTAATGCTAATGTTTAATATAGCCTTCATAGAAGACCATTACGGAGTGCTATATGTCAAATATCTAAAATATATATTTTCGGTGTGAGACACGAGTGATTTTAAAATTTTCTAACATATGAACTTGTAAAAATCGGTGACCCGGTTCGAGGTCAGTTTTGAAATGAGGTCGTGTTTTGAACAACATTGGTTGGGATCAACTTCCCAATTTCCATTTGAAATGACCTTGTGTTTTCAGACAAGACGATTGTTTTAGTTTTCCCTTTGTTAGCATTGAACGTTTTGCCGAACATTGCTGTATTTTTTTTTCTACTGAGATTTTCACTTTTCACCTGCTTTTCACCTGCTTTTCAATTATTACTTTCGCGTTTTTACCCCGTGTTGCCCCGAAAGATGATGAGAAATTAAATGAAGTGAAGGGTGCCAATGACCTTCCGCTCCTGCGTCAATTGCATTAACCACTGAGCTATAGAGGATTCACGTATTTGTTTCCATAGCAACCAGAACCTTACATGGAATGGTTTCACTTCTAAGAGGGCATTTTTTCTGCAAGTTACAGTCATAATAAATAAATTGTAAAAAGTTAAATCAAATCAGACATTCTTTAAATGATGTCTTGTGTGGCTATTATTTTGTTTAAAATTGCAGCACGCGACACAGAAATAGTCACAAAAAGGTGTTAAAAATAAAATAGAAAACCGTAGTTCTCTAGGCCTAACCTAATCTCACAAGTACATGTAGGCTATTTTTGTGCAGATCTACTAGTTTAAGACATCAATAATTCTTAAGTTTCTCTATAGAATATGTAGGAAAAGTAATACAAGTCCTAAATGGTCTCATTTCTGTTAAAATCCAATTTCTTAATTTTCGGTTGTTAGAAATAAGAAATTTGATTGCTTGTGCCAAACAAAAGCAAAATCTGACAAATCTTTTCAGAAAAAAAAATATTTACATTTAACCACCCCATTGGCATAATGTCCGTGAGTTAATTCTTTTTTTAAATCTTACAGTCATACAGCAATTAGTTGTACATATACATTTGTAGTAAGCTAAATTAAATCAGCACTATTAGTTTCAGAAAACAATCATTCCTAATTATCTTTATGGAATATATAAGTGAAGCGCCACACCCCCTTAAAGGCTTAATTCCTAAAAAAAAATCCTAAATATCCAATAAACTATAATGTTGATCACTTGTGTCAAACATAATCAAATTTTGAAAAGCCTTTTTCAAAAAAAAGGAGTATTTGCAATACCAGATCGGATCGGAATGGCGTGGGGTCAGGGGATGCATGGATGATTATTAGAAGAAGTGAACTATTAGAACCTGTTACAATTAGACTTCAAAGAAAGATAGTTTTAGAGTGTTTGACACCTACCCTCACGGTTATGGACAAGAGGTTTAGGAGGTTAGTTTCAGGAAAAGTGATCATGAAATTATTTGAGACAATTACAATTAAAATTTATTATCTATTTCAGAGAAATAGACTTTTAATTTTTTATATTCAACACTTAAGAAAAAAACATTAAAGGGCAATAACTTCGGAGATACTAAGACAATCATGACACGGCATAACGCTGCTGCATACTTTTTTAAGTTTCGTGAAGTTCTATCCATTGGTTTCTTAGTTATAGCTTCGAACAGATGGCCAAAACAATATCCCTCCGCCTGTCGTCATAAAAGATAGTTACTGATTTAGGAAAACAAGTATTTTAAATACCGATGTGGGTATAGAAATCTGCGTCGAAATAGTTGTTGGGAAGTCCATCGATGTGTCTTCTTTCTCTCAATAGGTATTTAACAAAATGCATTTCCGGCAAGGACAAGATTGAAACTAATGTCATATTTCTCTCCAAACACTCAAGACGGGCCTGCTCCCAATTCGTATACTTGGTTACTATGATGTAGCACTTTAAGAATGTATTTGAACAGACTGCAAAAAATAAAGATCATGATTGGTAAATGGTAAATGTTGAAAATACAACGTATATTACTTTTTAAAATATCAGTAAAAGTAACAAACTCAAAGGTGGTCAATCACTTTAAAGCAACATTTTATGACAATTTTAATTATTTTTTTTATATTCTGTTACAGATGTATTTAATGAACAAAAAGACCTATTACATAGAGTTAGATCCCTATCAGAAATTTACATTTTATTAACTTTTATAAAAAAAATTATTACTCCCCTTTAATATGAAACTATTAAAAACGTTGAGTATTTCTTTTTTATTTCAATATAACTTCTACTTTTACATTTGAATTGGATAGATGTACAAATATGTTTACATTCTGTACCAAAATGCAAATTTCAAATCTATGTGTAGCTTCTGAATTCATTTATTCCCAATCTATTTTGGGTGCGCACCCAGGATAGGTAAAGGGAGGTAATAATAATTTTTCAAATTCATGTTTTTTTTTTTTTTTTTTTTTTTTTTTTTTTTTTTTATTTCATTTAATGAATTCCATCTGAATATATAATTGTTATTACAAATATTTCACAAACATAATACAATAGGTCTTATATGTATATCTTTCCTTTGGCAAAGTATGATTATCAAGTTTTTACTAATGATAAAATAACTCTATCTTGGTTCGGCAACCAGGATAGGGAAATCCAAAATTGCTAAACTTAGACCAAAAACACGTAATGACATAGTCAGTGTTGATGTCAATGCGACCAAAACCTCAAACATACATAATTATTGATTCAAAGAACATCATACAAATACCTTACTTTGACCACTGGTTACGATTTCTACTAGAAATCAACTACACAATGCTATAGCTAGCTAGTGATGCATACTAGTGCTTGCAAGGAGGTTTTCCTTATATATATGGCTTTTTGAAAAACAACACGTGGGGTGGGGTAATTTTGATCTAATGTAGGATTGGAAAATATTGGTACATTTGCAACGGACGGGTGCAAATTTTTAAAGCTCTGTCTTTCGGTTTCTGACTATATATTGCCATATAAAGTGTTTCTGTCAAATTATAAAACGTGTGATAAACAAAACGAGTGAATGGAATAAACTGACTCTTTAGTGTGACCTTGACTTTCAGCTAAGACTGTAGAAGTTATAGCAATGACACGAACTTCTGTTATGTAACCTTAGGTTAAATATCCTTGATCCTTAATGTTTGTTGTTGTTGTTGTTGTTGTTGTTGTTGTTGTTATAAAATGTAAAGCACCCAGAGGCAAAAGAAACGCAACGTTTTCAATTTATTCTAATAAGTAGGAAAATGCAACTCGCAGTTTTCATAAACATCGTGCAGATAGGAACGTTCCATATAAGACTAGGTCTACATTAAATAACAACAAACTAATTTGATCACTTGAAAACTGTTTTCAATTTGTGCTAATATCTCTTACTACATGTACCACATCCGTCTAGTCAAGCACATAAACTTATCGTCGCTATATTAAAGTTGCGTTTCTTTTGCCGTTGAGTATGCGACAAATGAACATTGTATTATTTGCTATATTCTATCAATTATTCCTAAGATACGAATTTTCAACAAACTTTCGCATTTTTCATTGCCAAAGCAAGGCATTTCCTCGGAAAAGTCTCCGGCACAGTGTGTTCCGTTCGCTCTGTGTTCGGCGATGATACATGTCCTTGTCCTTGTCATCAACCCATGACCGCATTCTGATGAGCACGCGCCCCATCTTGACCAATTGCTGAAGCCGTTATTCCCTGTCGATAAAAAATAAATCCGATTATCTCTGCATCTAAACATTGAAAAATCTTGTAATAAAAGAGCTTAGTATTATATGAACGACGTGTTATTGTTTTTGTGAAGCAAATGCATTGAGTTGGTAAGGTGTCGCTATCAATTGTTTGTGTGTAAAACAGCCCGAGGCATAAAGAGTGAACTTCACTTTAATGTTATATAGCTACAACACATACTTCCCGTCACATTCAAAACCAAAGTGACCAGGGCTCTGCTTCCCTTTTGTACTATATGTGTATGCATTGGACATGAATTTACGGAATAACCGGACATGCCTGCACATATTGATAGAAATACATGAAGTAAAGATTTATGTCTCATGCTATAATTGTTCCATTCAAATTTGTTAACATGCACATATTACTGTAGACCAGTTAACGTAGTATTGGTTAAACTATGTGCTTTACAATTACCTCTCTGTGTAAATAATTTATGTTAAAACCAAACATAGGGACATTGCTGCATGACCGACTACAAGCCATGATCTGTACAGAAGTTTCCCGACGTGATTTATAAGCATAAAACGCGTTTATAAGAGAAGCACTTTTGAGATACCTCTGATTTATCTTCCTTTACCATAACACATTTACATTTTTGGATGCTCTTACCTTACTATATAGTGCACCTTAGTTGTATATTATTGTTTGACCATTTCTTGCGCCTCTTTAAATATTAAATATATCATACACTAGACTTATTGCAATAATAATACATAAAGTTTTACATTGATTTCACAAACAAACGAAAACATATATTTTGCTGAATATTACATTTGAAAGTAGATGAGTACGGAATTTTTTTCACACGGGTGCAATATATTTTTTTGTGATGTAATACAGTGTACATGCAGAAAACATTCGATTGAATAATTAAAATGTTGATATGCTTTGAAGTTGTTTGTTCTGTTCACATAGGTTAAGCGAAAACTTTGATGATGTATTATGCCCTGGTTATTATTATTGTTGTTCATGTGGAATAGATCCAAAAGGTTGGCTGCTTAAAAATGTCCAATTGGTTATGCCACATGTGTATTATGCATGAACACAACAAGATATATATGTATAAAGGTCCATGATGACTATTTGAAATGTTCCCAATAGTATGTGGTTTTTTATTACACGTTATTTAATTGCGTAGAAAAACTCGTTTCTTATGTCGTGTAGTTGCCATAAAATAGTGAAATGCTAGGTATTGTAAAACGCGAGTTATTCAAATCAAAGTCGCCTTACCGAAGCCGATACTTTATTCCTAAATTCTAAACATAGATGTAGCATAGAAGCTTTGATAGATAAAATTAAGCGCTCGGTGCCGACAAGCTTTGATGATTGACTATGTGCATAAAAGAAACTCGCAACTATATTGGTTGATGCCCTCAGCGGCATTACTTGAAAGCTAAATCTAGTAATTAAATATGAAAAGGTTGGAGATTATGCACGATAATTTTCATAAGCTTTCAAGCATTACTGGATATGGCTCACATTTTGCCCATATGTCTTTGGGTATAAAACCAATTTAGTACATGTAACACATATGTTAAACAACACTTTTTGCAAGTGCTTGTTTATATTTAGACAACAGATTAATTTAACTTTTGAGTGATATACCGGTTAGTATATCATGGTAAAGGAGATTAGATGCGTAGTAATGGTATCACTAAGGTCTAATGCGTTGCTGATTAATAATGAAGCATCTGAACATCAAACCGTGATAAACTATTCGGTTTGTCGCGCAAAGGTAAAATTTATTTCCATTCTTACATGTTTACTAGGAAAGAAATGTTGAATAGGATTACAAAATAGCTGAGTGACTTTCCAAGTCTACGTTCAACGCAAAAAAGTGTTGGCTGTTCAAAGAACTTTTACTTCCCAATTTAAAAGGACTGCACTTTATCGTTTTAAATTAATTATTTGTACATTCAATTTTAGCTCGTTGCTTTCATGAGTGAACTTTGGTAATAGGGCATATTTAATCAATACCAGTTCAACTACAGTCAGTGAAATAATTTGCATTTGTCTGTAAACCCTTACATAATACACGGATAATGTCCCACGTTATTTTAATTAATACGTTTTTTAAAAAATCCCATAAATATGATTGCAGCATACTTTCAACATCAACTTTCGCCTTAATGTTGTTTATTATAAATCAGAATACTCGAACTTTATACATTGTATATTTTAACCGTCATATGAATCGACCAACACTGTCATTCAAAAACCTTCATATAACATGGAGAACTGACTCGTGCGTTTTGTTTTGTGTTTTAAAAAAGCTAATTAACATTCATCATTTGGTATTTCTAGTTTAAAACTATCACAATAATTGTCGATGTGTGTTATGCTGTTACTATTCTTTAAAATCATAGACATTGTGTATTACTGGTATGTTTCTATGAAGGAATTTGATGCATATTTTCTGTTCTTCGCTTATCAATCTATCCACACACCTACCTGTTATATATTATATGCAGGTTTCTTTGCTTCCTTGTAATATACTAAATCACAAATCTACCTGTTATATATAATTTGCAGCTTTGTTGCTTGTTTGTAGCATACTAATCCACAAACCTTACTGTCATACATGTATCAAATATGCATGTATCATGCTTTCTTGTAACATACTCCTCCACAAACATACCTGTCATATAATCCCTGCAGGTTTCTTGCTTCCTTGTAACATATCCATTGTACACTAAAATTCAGGAAGGAAGTGTATTGGTATTGTGAACAGAACACAATGCGACGATTACTTTTAATATGGAAAGCCAAGCAAAATGCCGAAAAATAAATGTTGTCTTGCATGCGTACCATAAACGTTCACTGTAAAGTTTGTTTACGGGTGCTCTAGAAATGCAATAACAATGACATGTGTATTCATCCGATTTACTCATATCTATTCCATATACTTTGAAAATTTAAAGTGAGCAGCATGGTTTTTCAAAATCTTTGATTATTATTATATTGGATTTGAACAGTGTTATGATTAATTGACGTTTATCCGCCATATATCGCATGTTTCCGATTTAACATAGTAACATTGACTAGGAATTAAGTTTGTGTAATTGATCAAAAGTGTGCACAAGCGTGTCATGATAATTGACCGTGTTCTTTAAATAAAGATAGCCCATTACAGGTCAGTTATCGGAATCTGTAAAAGATAATACGTATTCTATCTAATTAAATGGGGGCATTCTCAAAGTTACTGATTACAGCTCAACATTTAAAGTACAATTCATGGCCAAAGGTGTCTCCTTTAGTTAAAACAGCTTCACTTTGGTTGCTAAGTTATAGAGAGGACACAATGGAATGTAAAAACTATTATTATGGCATTACATGTACCACTATGACAAATCATTGAATTGGAACGTGCTGATAATATGCGCATCTCCTCTTGATTATGGAGCAGTCTAATTTAAGTAAGGGGATCCTGATGAATAGCCTCGATAAGAATTGCAAGGAGGGGGTATTTTTCGGGGGGTGGTTATGAGGGATTTATAATACATGTATGTAACAATACTGATTTAAATATACGCATGCTTAGTCCGAAAAGGCATACGAAGTGCCCCTGATTAACAAATCAAGCTATTGTAACTGGTACATAATATCAAGCATGCATAATGTGCACATCCGCTCTATCTAAGAGGAAAGAATGGGTGTTTACATATAAGTACATGTAGTATTTTGTACAGGACATGAAATAGTACTAAAGGTCATTGAGATTGTCCCTGAACTATATACGAATGATCGAATATTGAAGATATGATAGCGTGTTTCATACATCTGTGTTGCCGCAAGAGATTTAGAATTCGTTATAGGATAAAACAAGGCAGTCTGAAAGACAGATATAAACCCCGCCGCGAAAAGGAACTACTACGGAAAAGGCCGAGTGATGTTCTGATCGCCAAACGACGATCCTTGATGAGAACAGTTTAATGTTAGTACCGATATTTCGATAAACGTCCAGAACGCTTGTCATGAGGCTATCTGTTTAAGGCTTAGGAGATACTCCTGACTGGAAGTCAAAGTTATGTATAAATGGACTGATCAATATGCTGATGGAGACAATAACTGCACAGCACCTTTGTCCGCTTTTATGTAAACATTCTCGCCTATATCATCTTACATGCAATGTTGTGCAATTTATAGAAATCTTTCCCAAATTTCTTAAGAAAACAGTGGATCTGAGATTCAGCTTTTGTAGTAACAAACAAAGGAGTATTACATACGCAGTTAAGATGTGTTCTACCCATCACTTGATTTCCAGTACCAAGACCATGGGTTATTTGATATTGAGCCAGAGTGACCGGATCATGACCTTGAACTTGACCCAAAAAGAACTGATCATAGATTCTACTCATTGTGTTAGTAAGAATTTCATAAAAATCTATCAAGGGTTAATAAAATATGGACACGAATTTCGTTTGTTACACACGAATAATCGAGATGGTATCTTCATCAACTCAACATATAGAGCGTATTACATGTGACTCATTTAGATTTCAGTACATAGAAACTATGTATGTCTACTACAGACCAATCCTGCATGACTAAATGTTGATAATTGCAAAATATTGGCAGCATCTAAAATCAAAGATGACTTAGTGGAAATTTGAACTTCCATCAACATTTCAAAATATTTCAGAATTAACTATGATAATCATTGAGAAAAAGTTTTCTTGAAATGTAAAGTAATGTATACCATTACAGGTCCGTATATTCTCGATTTTTGGTATACTGGCTGTCACCATTGATTACGCAAATCTTAACACCGTCAATATCAATCACCGCAGTTATAAACCGCCGCCAGTAGTTAAATAATGTGGTATTGTAAAACTTTGAAAGCATTTTTAATCAGTCTTAAAATGTACACATATTGGTATAAATTAGCCGTGTTTAGAATATTATTGCAAACGTGTAAAAGCATGTGCCACGGATTTACAAAATTAAAATCAAACACTACAGTTTTACTTATGGACTATAACCGTAGTTTACAAATTTAAGTTTGAGTCATGTAACAGTAGCTTCCCTTGATAGAATATTTTTTTTGCATTTTACGTCAATGTTTTATTTTGGCAGGTGGTTAAACTTGCGCCATTGAAAGACATCGTCAATTTAAAACACACCAATCTTTGGCATCGCAAAAATAAAACGCCAAAAAAATATACGTATATTACCCTTATTCTACGAAAAAACATATATATATATAAATGATTGAAATATATTCCATATACTATGTATCAGCATATACACTCTATTCTGGACCTGATCTTCATTTTACCGACTTTAAATCTAGTCCACTATGGTTGAAATACCGTTCCCGTACACGTCGTTTATCTTGCATGTACAAGTCCGTATTCATGTCCCAAATATTACAAAAATACGAGAAAATTACGATCAAAATATATCTAAAAATACAGGCGGTATACTGGATATCGATTATTATACGAAACATACCACCTTAGATATGAAGCAGCGTTAAAACAGCAAAATGCAATTATTTATGTTACGACCTTCGAAAAGTTCCGTATGTTTGAAATGTACTAGTTGAATGAAGTATACATACATGCATATTCTGAGAAAACAGATGTCCGTATATACATGTATGTGGAAAGTATGCGGAATTCCAATATGCATGTACTAGATGTTCCATACACATAACATATTATGCAAATACGTCCCGTATACTCCCGTGTATTCGAAAAATACGGGCCCGTACACTCCCGTATATCCACCCATTTTTCGCAGTGTGTGGTGATGACAAATTATCATTTGAACACATTATTCCCGTATTCATATTATCCAAATGGAATAAGGTTTAATGATAAGGATCCAAAAAAGGCTAAATATTTATCGAAAGCGCTTTTGTTTAAAGGACACTCTGAGAATTTCCTTATCAGATACTTAACATGCTTGCCGGGATCGTTCTCCAACTACCAAAGGCGGCTTTATGTTACATCATATTACCTGCATTGCTTTTGATTAAAAAAGTTGGTCCTCTTACCTGCACAACGACTCTCGTCAACTTTACAAGGTCTAGAAGAAACGCCTTTACCGGGACAATGATGTCCGTAAAACTCTGGTTTCGGGTCGTCACAAAGCCGGTGCCGATATTGTTTTCCATCACAAAAACAATTCTCTGTCCACACTTGTACCTCGCATAATGACAGCACATTACAGTCTGGTTGAAGTCTTATAAATCTGGCGCTAAGTCCTTTTTGATTCATGACCTTCCTGCCACTTATTTTGCCACAAATAATGCCCGTAGTTTGCAAATTGTATAACATAATACCAGTCCCTAGTGAAAGCGTGCAGTTTTCACTGATGTCAAACCCAGAAACTCTGTTAACATAAATTGACATAATTCAAATGTGTTAGTTCTGTTGCAAGACACTTCAACATTATCCATTTAAAAAGCCTAAGAAGGATTACGGTGTTTAAAATGCAGAAAGGAACATTTGAATTTGAATCAGAAAATCTCATTTAGGATGCTAATTATAGCATATTTATTCAGTGCAATATTTTAAATAAATAAATATACAAGCAATGTACTTTAATGGTGTCGGATGCCAAAAGTGAAGTATAAAATATTTTTTAAAAAATATTTCGTCTATTGATTTTCCAAACTTACCCATTCTTAATGATTTAAAGTATATTTGTTTATCCGGCCTTTTTGTTCACAAAATAAATATGAACGTACCATAAACCAACGATGAAATAATTTCTTAACTATGGTTCTTTAAGGATAGCTAACATTACACATTTACAATATTCATAATGATTCTTGAAAAATGAAATGAGCTATTAAAATTGTGTATATAAAGACTTCTCGTGAAGAAATATGAATGAAAAAGTAAATACAATGTATCTCATCCAACTCGGGTAGAGCTGCACATAAGTACATGTACTTGTGACCCACCCGCCTAATTAAGCTTTTGAATTTCACAATTTATTTTGGTAACGTTGACCCAAGTTGGTTATGACTGGATAAAAAATATGGAGTGTTTGACTAGTGTATGAATTATTAACGTCATAAAAAAGAGGAAAAACATGACTGTAAAAATATTATTTTTGAAATTATCATACATGTATTGCTGTGGGTATTCACTTTCCTAGTGCGATCATTATCCATCTTAAGTAATTAAGAGATTTGTAGAAAAAATCAGGAGATTAGTTACCTTTTATTTCAGGAATTTACTGAAAAAACTTAAAAATGTCCAGAAAATAAATCCAATTAGTATTTTGTCTTTTAAGATAAACGCAAATTTCAGTTTTCGGCATAAAACGTTCAACATTCTTCACAAAATATAATGATAACAACAATTCAATTGTGGACACTGTTTATGATCATTACACCATGCGAATATCAGTACATTTAAGATTTGTTGCATGTACTTTATCATAATCTCAGTAAGGTATAACACTATATGGATAATATCTATCTGCTTAGAGTGGAAATGGAATCTCAACGAAACATTGATACATTGATACAATTTTACTATTTTCACAAGCGCGAAGCTATATTACATGTATGCACAAAGTGCATGTACCAGTGAAAAAGGTAGTTCCGACAGATCTATATCACAACAATGTGACCAATATCAGAATTCATCATCACATTCTTACTGATAAATTAAAAACATGCTTCATTAATAGAAAACAGCAATTCATTACAGTGTAGTAACATGTAGCATGAAATAAATACACTTACTTAAGGTCGGAGATATATTTCGCTTCCGTTAACTCATTGTCATACAAGGTATCCGTGTAAGCTACATGGTACAACGTCATTACTTATGTAAAATAACTAGTTGTTAGTAGTCAAAGTAAATAAAGTTAAAATAAGTTTGTATTTCTTAACGTAGCAAAGTATAAAACAAAACGCTACAGTTAATGAAATTATTTAAATATACCGTATAGCCCCGTAGAGCACGATGTAGTCCAACGCGTAAATATCAAGCAAGTCTAGCAACCACCATATACTGTATTTGTCGCTTTTTAATACGACGCAAGATCCTAACAGTATATTATGCTCAGGAAAGGTGATCCCATCTATTAATACGAAGGCATCATATCCTATAAGGTCAAAAGCCCATGTTCGATATATTTCTTTGTACAACGCAACATTTCTGACTGAAAATGAAATCGCAAACTATAATTATAGTAAATACGTAATCCCCCGAATTTTGCAAGTGTTTTTCAACGTATTATGGTTGAGGAAAGACTATTTGATATTTAACATGAAAAAAGCAACATCCTAAGTTATATTTCATTATCTTATATACTGTAAACATTGCCGGACACGTAAATTATAAATGAGGTAAAATGTAGCCCTTTAGTTAGTTTCTTAGTGATTGTCTTAAGATCAACTGTGCAGTGAAATCGTGGCTTTCATACGTCACCACTTAGATTAACGTTAATCAGCGGGAAACATGTCCCCACTGTCCAACACGTATCTCAGATTGAATATTTCGGGATTAACTTCCTTTACACGGGCAAAACAAAACCCATATTTTTCTCAACTTTTTGAATTGTAAGAATATTTGAGGAAGCTTATCATGCAAAGGCTCGTTCATCTTTAAAGGGTTGATCTCGTGGGATAAATTTGAAATAAATATGCACGTATTACGAAGTTCCTCTAGTCTATTTTCCCACTTGAGGAATTTTTTACCGTATTTTTCCCGAGATACTCCAGTTTGTTTCGTTCTTGTTTTTATTCAAATCAGATCGAAGCCTTCAAACCGAATCCATGTTCACTAAATAATTTAATTGCATTTAACAACTATTTTTTATATATAAGTTTTTCAATTTTTGAGTAAAACTACCTACTTTCTGACAACTCATTACGGTGATATATTAAACGCCTTTCTAGTTCTTCAATGGTTGTATAAAATATCTTGAATCCTTCTATATATGTAATTTCTGTTATTTTTCTTCGAACATTTCTTTTGGAAAACAATATTGTCAACGTATCAGAAGACGAATTTAGGCTGTCTGGAGGTCTTTTGTAATTACAGTAGGTTTGTTCTTCCAGCATGTTTGTTAGTTTGAATTCAGATCTCAGATTTACTGAAATGAAATAGATTATCGGACTAGCGACGTAATTGATCGATTTAGTTAATATAGTAACAGGCAATTGGGGGAATCTTCGAAAAATTACAATTAATTACAGCTTCTTTCTTTCCTTTCATTGAAACGTTCATTTCAAGCATACTTCAGTCAGTTTTTAGTTTTTATAGGCGTTGATCAAGGAAAGGACCAGTAAGAGATACGGTCGATAGCAGGGCTCGACCAAAAGGCCCTTAATTAATCTAGCTTACAGTGATTTCAAGTCAGTGACTCTAACTACTTGACCAAATATGCGGCTATTACAATGAAAACTATCTACAAGGTTATTATCTTATAATAAAAAACTCAGTACATCAATACAGTTAAAACAAGAGGGTCATGATGACCCTATATTGCCACCTGAGTAGCATTGCCCATCACGTCAAGGTCACATTTCGAACACAATAGAGAGTTTTCAAGTTCTATATCGATTATATCTGTAACATTCATATTCTGTAAATGTATTAAGTTAAAAATATGCTTAAACTTAGTCAACTATTTTATACAAATATCCAGATATTATACAACTCATATATCCCTTACATCTCATATGCACTTAAACATTAAATTTAAGAACATTGTTCATGACCGCCCAAAATTATGAAATATTCTTATGAAAACTTTGGTCTATCCTTAACAAAAAATGTTTTTTAGTCTTTCCTAAAGTGCTCAAATAAAATGTATAGACCAATGGCGTGGTAGACGTTAACAATCTAGAGAGATGCCTATTAAGCAATGCTACACACCAGATACATGTATCAAACATCTTGGCCTTATATGGTCTCTTATAAGAAGATTTAACAAAATAATTCTAATCGTTTCTGATGAAAAGTTTAGAGGATTTCCCTTTATAACTCAATTTATCTTCAAGTACAAAATGGAACGCCTCCAGGGGCGGGGTAACTTTGAAGAAAATAGACGATTAGTATACTAGTCTTAATATACCTAAGATCTTGAGCGTGTATTTACAAAGAATATGTCCTTTTTACCATTTTTTAAGCTCTGGTGGCCATGTTCTTAAGTTAATCGCAACCATTTGAAAGAAATTTATAGATGTTAATGTCATGATTCTTTTTGCTAATTCTGATGATATTCCATGAAGTGTTATTTGAGAAGAAGTCATTTGAAGCAACGTGTGTGTGGACGATGGGCGACTGACATTCAATTCTGAGAGCTCTACGTGATAACTACATGAGCTTATAACAATATATTGAACATATTTACGAGTTTTGCAGTAAACATTGAACTCCAAAAATGTTAGATTTATTCTTCTCGATGGGATATGTATAGTCCATTCTTCAGTAGTGTCTATAAACGGAAAACCAAGGTACGACATGGATGTGATGAACATCGATGGATGCCGGCACGTTTGCTCAAACCGTTTGTGCCATTGATCGGTTTCAGGGTCACGTGTCGAAAAACAGGTAGGCACATCTGCATAAATTATCAACACAAATATCAGCCTAACTTGTGTAGTTGAACATTAAACTGTAACAATTTAAAGCTGACAATTATTATGCTTTCAGACTAAAGATAATATGTGCTTTAGGAAGTTTAGGTCTCCGTGCAAAAAATATCAAAGGGTAACAAAAGTCAAAATATAACTGAGCCGGAAATTAAAGAGCTTGTTTACATAAACACATTTTTTAAATCGGATAAAAAATAAAAGAGCTCTGAGAAAAGTATATTTGCAAATTACACATGCTATTAGACACGCCCCAAAATACAATTTTGAACCCCATTTACTCTTTTTCATGATTGTATTTTTCACCTGAAGTTGGGTAAATGAATTAAGTGTCATAGAGGTGATCATATTTTGATAGATTTTTTTAGATTTTCAATGTGCAATATCTTCACATTTGATACTCCGAATTTTGAAATTATTTCAACAGAGTGTTCCTCTTAACAAGTTCTTCAATTTGAAGTCAAATTATTTTCTTACTTGCTTTTCCCTTTAAGTTCGGACGGCCGGTATGCCAGTTTCATAATTTGCTTTTAAAACAGTTGAAAAGTGTTTTTTATCATTTTAGTTACAAATGAAACATATTTGAGACTAGCAAGAAAAAGTCTGGAGACTGGAAACACACAACATAAACAGAAATAATAGCAGTTGCAGCAGCAGAAGCAACAGTAGCAGTACTTCATGTTCTAGTCACCGATGTAATTCTAATTCAAACATTTAGCTGTGGGTTGCCCGTACTTAGGTAAAATACAATGTTTCAAATCTAAGTACGTCAGTTGATTATCCAATCATTTAACATCATATAAATGAAATAAAAAAAATCAATGTTAATGTTTTACAAAGTAAGAATTTACAAAGATATATTATATTTTAATAAGTTGTGCATCGACTAAACATTCTATTCTTTAAAAAGATCGTAAAAGGTTAAAGGATCGCCAGACTTGCTTCTCTAATTTGACTATCACAAGATCGGGTGCATTACATAACTACCTGATGCGGCTTAATTTGTAATGATATCATTGACTAATCTTTAGTTATAATGGTTTATATGCAGTTTTCACCAAGTTCGTTCAGATTATTTTTTGGCGCAATATGCAGTGTATTAGCAAAACTTTATAACAGATCACCTACAGAATACAAAGTTACAAAATTGCTGCAATTTGTTCAAATTAGGAAAATTCGTGACAACCCAACATCTTTACTTCCCTCAGTTAAAATGTGTATTAGTTTTACTCACCATGGTAAGTTGCATAAGCTCTAAAGCCGTTACCCCGAACAATAGGTGAAAATACTGGACATGTTATAAAGGTTAGAACAATTTGTGAATCTTTTGTGTCCACAGATAGCGAGTATGTCACGTTGTTGAATCTGTAGTCAATGGCTATTGCTGTATTACGCTGAATATTCACAAGATCGTCTGAGATAATAATCGAATCAGCGCATGAACTTGTCAGTTCAGTATTGGAATCAGCGATTTCCTGAAAATAGTTAAATAGTCAAATAACAATAGCAAGTAAAAACCATACACAATATGTAATGTAATTTGTATTAATTTACTAAAGATCCTTGAAAAAGTTTTTCGTTGCAACTTGCTTAAATAGGATCTAACTTGTGACAAGCTGTCGCCGTGACTTTCTTTCGATATATCCCTTCAAAGGACAAATATTAGATTATTTACTCAGACTGCATTAAATTGCAGCAAATTCCGTTTGTAATGAACCTCTCAGGCTCACTCGGGCTTATTTGAAATATGTTCCTTGTATCCGTTTTTTTATCCATATAACATTTATATAACAGTAGGACAAAGAAACCTAGTATCGGGAATTTCTCAATATCCAGAGTCGTTACAAACGAAGTTTACTTAAGTCGTACACGTGTTCACTCTGTAGTAAATATATTTACCATTGGAATGCTTAAGTATATATGTGTAAATACGAGTTTTATAAATTGCCATTCGGAAAATCGAACAATCCATTTATACGAATCCCTGCTTTGATAATGCTCTGGAAAGCCGATGCTTGTTAGAACGCTGCCAACTGCATTGACTTCGCTTGTATACGAAACAATCTCAGAACGTCGCCTCTGCATTTTTCTTACAAAAATGCTTGCGGGTTGTAATTTTTCTGGAAATCATATTTTTAAGATGTGACTTTACAACACAAAAAAGGGGAAAATATCAATTTAAAGGCATAAAGAAAGGAAAAGTAGTATCTTCAAAAGCTAAGTATTGTTTGATATCGAATCAAGATCATTATAAATATTTATTTTCGCATTTGTCTTCCGTTCGTCTGTAGAGCTATAAACTGATATCAATACCAGAAAGGCGTGCAATAAAATGAGCAAATGACAAAGTATAGAATGTAAACAGATTCATCTAGCATTTGATCAACTAGAACGTATACTTCTACTTTACCTGCAGTAAAAGAAACCAAATCCATTCGAGGTCATGAAGCTACTGTCAGTTAAACAAGATAATTTCAAAATGCCATAGATCAAGGAAAAGTATTGAATTTTTTTTTCAAATCTGTACACGAGGTGCTAGTTTTGTTACTGTAACTTCAAAAACCAGAAGAATGGTCAACAGATGAATGTATAGGTCTTTTCTGGTAAATGTTAACATATACAATGTATTTGCGAAACTAAACAAATCACAAGTCAACATTTCATCACGGTCGCTTCTAAATCAAGAAAGTATGTCGAAAGAACGGGAGGAGTTTTAAACCAATCGGCAAAATTAAATTTGTCTAAGGAGAGGACACTAGGCAATGCTACATATCAAAAGCCGTAGAACTCATCTCAATCTATTGTCAGCTTTGAGAACTATGGTGCAAATGATTTACGAATGCCACCAAAGCAGTATTCCAGAGTCTGTGACCTTGACCTTTAAGTTACTGGATCAGGTACTTGCACACACCACTTTATATCTCCATGAGCTGAACATATTTTCCAGTTCATTTCAAAATCTGTCAAAGTATAACAGAGTTACAATCTGGAAATTTACATGGAGGACTTGCGCCTGATATGTCATTTCCATGTGATCAACAATTGTGCCAGATAATTTTAAAACGTCCCAATGCATGACAGAGTTACTATGTATACAGTTTTCCGTGATCTTGACCTTCAAGGTAGTGTCGTGTGATTTCCATGCGACTCATTGTCTTGATGTGCTGAATATATGTGCCAATATATTTTAAAATCCTTCGATGCTTGACAACGTGACAAGCATGACACGAATATGTGCATATATACCGGATTCCATTACCCTTAAATCTTAGCGTGATTTTGACATTTGACGTAACGTGTCGACTTTATGTGCTTAACATAAATTTTGTGACACATCGTTTAAAAATCCCTTCACGCATGTCAACGTTACAGCTCGGACACGAACGTGTACATATAATTATACATGCATAGGAGTTTGTTCCATTTAAACCCTATGTGTGACTTTGAACTTTTAGGTAGGGACATGTCGTTTTCAAGCGCTTAACATTTGTGCCATATGGTTTGAAAATCCCTTTATACATGACAAAGTTACAACTAGGACACGAAAAAATGAAATGACAGTCAGACGGATGCAAGCAAGCGGGAAAATGATTTTTCTTTCATTTATTCATGAATTGGGTAAGCGAATCTAAAAACCAAGAGAATGGCCAAAGCAGCGTAAACTCGATCAGTCATTATATGCCTAATAATTCAAAGTGGAAGAAGTGGAAAGTGAAATAGAAAAAACGGGAACCGCGGGTTTAACCTCTTTAGAAGCAGGGGTCCAGATTTTAAGGGGAAATTTTACAAGAGATTTTAATAATTTCCTTGTATATATACATGTATTTCTATTTTACCCAATTAGGGTAAGTTTACATCCAATTTTAATTGTGATACGTATTATTTTGTGTTTATTTTTGTGTAAAAATAATTCAATGACTATCCTAGTCCAGTGTATTCCCGAGTTGTAAATAATGTACGTTCATATGTTAAAGTTCCACAAAAAGATGACCTGCTCACTTGAAATATACGACCGTTTTATTCGCAAATGTGCTTAGATGTGACTAACCTGAATTATTTAACCCGATTATTTACCAAAGTTCCTGCCATAAGTGTTCAAAATTATATCAACAAACATTATTTATGTAGCCAACATATTAATAAAAATAAACTGTTAGTGCACTGGGTATTGTGTATTTTGCTTGTTGGTGCACTGGAGTATTGATACTAACGTGTACCGAGTATTGTGCACTAAAAGTGAGAAATCGAAAATATTCTGTTGCCTTTTTAAGCGTTTTATTAGCTCATCTGAGCACAAAATACCCAAGGTGAGCTCTGTGATCGCCTAGTGTATGTCGTCTGTCTCTGTCTGTCTGTATGTCGTCTCTGCATATTTAACCTTGTGTATGCAATAGAGACTGCATTTTCACTGGATCTTCATGCAACTTGGTCAGAATGACTGCCACGATGTACCGTAATCTAACTTGAGTTTGAATATGGATCTGCTGGTTTTCAAAACTAGATCACGGGCTTAAAACATGAAAAAACCTTGTGTATGCAAAAGAGGTTGCATTTTTCATTGGATCTTATTGACTTGGTAAGTATGATTGTCTTGTTGAAATCTAGGTCGACTTCGAATATGGGTCACCTGTGGTAAAACACTAGGTCACGTTGTACAATGTATGCATTTACTATTAGATCTTTATAGACTTGGTCAAAATGACTGTGAAAATGGCATCTAGTGGATGATCCGAACTTAAAAATTAGGTCACGGGGTCAAATCATAGAAAAACCTTATGTATGCCATTTTCATTGGATCTTCATGAAACTTGGTCAGTATGATTGTCCTGATGAAATTTAAGTCGAGCTCAAATGTAGGTAATTTGGGGTCAAAAACTAGGTCAATCAGTTGAAAGCCTTGTGTTAACCATTCAGATGAAATTAACGACCATATCATCATGTAAATTTGTATGTCTGTCTTGTCAAGGTCAAAGAGAATTGTGTTCATGATATACAGTTTAGGGTGGAAATTTGGTTACATATTGTCATAAGTAGGTCTCAGGTGAGCGATATAGGGGCCATCTCGGGCCTTTTGTTTGATATTGTTGGTAACATGTATACCAAGGTTCTATCCTTTACTTGCGTCGATTGAATTTTCCTACATAATAAGATAAGATACAATCGTTTTACTTACTAGTAACGGAGATATTTGGATAGCAGATGTGGAACAGTTCCGCAATTTTCATTATCCAGAACAAAACACCGCATGTTATTTACAACTTATATGTTTTAAGACCTACAAAATGTATGTTTACTAATTGTAGATAACATCAAAAGTCACTTCATGTCCTATTCATTGAACGGGTAGTGCAGTACTGCAAAGCATAATCATTTACATGCGATATTGTTGATTTTAAAGAGAATCTTTTAAAATATAGATGTAATTGTTACATGTGTGTCCAATACTCAAAACGCCGAAGAAAACAGTTTTTTATTCACTTACACAGTATAAATTATTAATCTTTAAAAGACTTGTGCAAAGCAACACACTCCTGATTCTAAATCTTTAACTTATAACAAAAAAACATAGTTGCTGTTTCAAATATTCTATATTTTACTCTTAACTTGATGCAATACTCAGTACAATGATTCGCTCATTTCATCAATACTCAGTACACGTTTCAACAATACCCAATACTGTAATTGAAATGTTTCAGGGCTCGTATTTTCGTTATACCTTCATCGAAATGGTCGGAATTTGGAACATCAATGTATTGTCTTTGGCCAAATGAATAGCCCCATTCAGATAATTAACATATTAGTGATTTCCCAAATATAGCGGTAAAATTATCCGACGGTCGAGATTTTTCGAGTGAGCACGCCAACTTTTCTTGGATATTTTCAAAATTTCAACATTTATCTGTTGCACCTCGAGAAAACATGCGGCTTAGATAGTCATGAAAGTTTCTAAAAACACACAAATAAACACAAAATAATATGCATCAGAGTGAAAATCCGGTTTTAATAAACCCCAGTTGTAACACGTTTCTCGCAAAAACTAATTATCCGCAGTGATCAGGGCAGGACAAAAAAAAATTCAGATGCACGAGTTAATTTCAGTTTTTTTCTTTTGCGGTTTTGAATAGAAAATTCTTAACCAATGCTTCTGATGGAATAGAATTATTTAAAAATGTCGGTATTGATGCAAGAAACATTCCTACAAATATATCTTGATTGGCGAAGTGGTTTCAGAGATGTTGCTTCAAGAAATTTTAGAAAAGACAGACGACTCTTTGTCGGGTGAGTCTATGTAAGCTGATTATATTGAAGTCCTTCCGTTAATTTCGGAGAAGAATATTTCATATGTTCTATATGTAACAAATATTGAATGAAAAATAACTTCGACCCTGATGGCCATATTTTTATTTATTAAACCAACTTTACAAGTGTTGGTAAAGGGCCACCAAGGCAACATTCCTGTCAAAACTTCTGCCAGTTGTTACATACAAGAAGATTGTCTGTAATATATATCCAAATCACAAAACGTTCACCGAATGAAATTTTAATTCATAATGTTACACTTCTTCATTTATTTTAAATGTATGTAAGTGACTTGTGTTGTGTATAGTTTTGCTCCAACATTAATCTTATTCATGATATATACTACAGGATCACTACATGTTGTATCACTAGAATTTTCAAAGGTAAAGAAGTTTCATAAGCCTATTACCTGAAATACCCCTGAAATCCACTGCTAGATAAATTCTACAAAATCGTATACACGCATGATAAACCAGTTAAAAGATAATCCTATTGTATGTGATAGAATTACATGTAGCAGCGTTCACGTGTATTTACTATTATAAGAAAATGTAGGTTGTAATTTTAACATGTTTTAAGGTCATGCAATTGCACATTAAGCACGATAAATTGAGTTGAAAAATAGAGAGTGGTCATATTCTCACCTTCACTATTTTGTTTACATCCATGGAGTTCTAAACGCAAACACGTGAAGTCAACTGAAATGTCTTTTTCTACGGACAGAGTAATCACTTTTGCTTCAATATGTTTTAGAAACCAAAATGTGTGTGCTTCTACATCTGTGTTTGAAGAATCCGGTCTTAATATCTGCAAAATAGCTACAGTATCAACATCAAACTCAACTTACTCACACACACAACACTTATGTTTCATAAGCAATATAATGTTAATATGTTAAAACATTACATAGATCAGTAACACAATTGTTTCATACACAATGCTATGTTTTGTTAAAATTAGTATGTGATATCATTACATATAAAACATTTGTGTTGGGTAAGCCACGTTTTTGTAGCGCTTTTAGCTCAGGATTGAGGGTCCCTGGTTCAATATTTTCACACTCTGTCTCTTTTCGAAATTGATTTATTTTTTAATGGTTCTCAAGGGCTCCTAATCTTCTAGTAAGTTGTAAAAATTTGTTTTGCAATCGAGAAAAAATGCATTAGTATAAATTAAAAGTAGTAAAGATAGTAAACACTGACTAAATATAGCTTCTAACTTCTAACAAATCAGCTACACCCCCAGTTTTGATTTAATAGAAATGGAGAAAGAAAAGAAAGTTGTAATCAGTCTTACAAATGTAAGAATGATTATAAATTGCATGTACACGATTACGTCAATCCACACGTTCTTCCTGAAGTCATAGCGTACGTATCGTATTTAGGAGACGAGGATCTTACCTTTCCCGCAGTAAAACAGAGTCTATAAATAGATTCTAGTTGTCACAACAAAATTACGCATTGTAACTGGAGTTGATAATTCTAAGACATTTCATGTCTAAAGTGTCACGGACGCGAAGATGTTTGTTTACTTTGCATTTGGTGCGTGTAGTCCCAACTACAGTGCACAAAAGAGAATGCAATTAAGACAAAGTAAACA
>JAFMSR010000913.1:0-38396 GCA_022818135.1 Saxidomus purpurata | reverse complement strand
TCCACTAAGGCGGTGCAACACATGTCAATTATATAAGATTTAGGTTTTGTGGTTGTTAAGTGTTTGCCTATTTGTTGCCATAGCATCCAGGTTATATGGAATGGGATTCTTTGAAAATATTAAGTGAGATTTATGAAAGGAAAATTCCAGCCAAGTTTCATCAACATTGACTCAGTGGTTTCAGAGTCGTTTGAAGCAAAATGCTGACGGACGACGGAGAACCATCTATCGCAAAAGCAAAAGAAAGGAGTAACGAAATTAGCAAACATTAAAAAAACATGTAACTTTATTGTTCATCTCTTTTCAACGGGACATGAATAAAAAATTTCCTCTACAAATTCGATACGCTACCAGCTCGATTTAGATAACCTCTAACAAGCTGAAGACCGTTCGAATAAAAATCTTTAAACTGTTGGTCTGCCCGAAAATTTAGTCAACATTGTTGACATTAAAAGCTTCTTTGAAGACATGTAAAAGTAAACTATAAGGAAAACGAGTCGATTAAATTGTGCTTTTTACGATTCATGTTAGCAATATTTAACTATTCATAACTGTATAAAATAACAAGCATAGCAAGGGCATACTACTCGGTTATGATCGGACAACTAGCCAAACCGTCGGACATATTGTATACATTATTTACAATCCCATCAATTAGACCGTTTATATTATGGGATTATCAATAAGTAACCATGTAAATAGAAACAAATAAAAGAATATTCGATTGTACATAAACCGAACAGACATGTTCGTTGTAAAATATTTTAATTTTACATTGTATCTATGATACGTGGTAGCGACTTATCCTGATGATATGTTTAAAATGCAAAATAACCCGTCTTCTCTCAAACCATTGGTACAATCATTACCTTTAGTGCAAAATAAAAGTCAGAGAAGCCGGGTGAAGCAGCATGTTTACTAAACCTTCTACACATGTTTCTAACTGTAGTAGTTTGGGGTCTTAAAGGGTTAAGGAAGCGTGGCAGCGTGTCTACTGTGTATTACACAATGTACCGGTCCACATCTTTGGACGAGTGTCGTTTTTTTTTGATTTGAGGACATTGCGGACTTTAATCAACTGAGGTTTATTCATTTCAAGGTTTTGCTATAACGTTTGATTTAATACATATTGTTTTTAAAAATGCACTTTTGCTATAATATGCCTACAAATACTGTTTCAATTCAAAGATTAAACTATGCACGAACTTAATGGTAAAATGAATGAATTTATTCAGTTTGAAAACAAGACATTGCTTTTTTGACTATTTGTATTTATTCAAAGTGTATCCATATTTATTTGTAGATAAATATACTATTCTTTCTATAGTCATTGAATGTGATGTAACGATCAGGACTCTTTATAATATCTTAAAATACATTTTGCTATATAAAGATGGTGCACATTGTGGGGAACATTGTAAGCGTGTATCGAAATTCATAAATAATTTTAAAATCCTTATGTATAAATGATTTGTAAACAATGTTCAGTATAACGAACAATGTATCAAATTAGACAATCTTCTCAGAGTCTGAATACCAATGAATTGCCTTGTGTGATGCATATTTAGCCTTATATTGCTCTTGCTGTCACAGTTTCTTTGTAAATAGAAGGTAGTAATGTTTAGATACAGCTAATTCTTTATTTTGTCATGTGTTTAAAAAAATTATAAATTATTAACTAATAACACTTAAATATTTTAAAGAATACATTTCATTTACGAGTCTTGTTTCACTTATGCAATCTGTATATCAGGTTAGAATAACCATTTTCAATATATGTCAATTTATTTAGCATATCGTATAATAAAAACAGTTATCGCATTTTATTTTAATATGCCATTTATAAGCAAGTTCTGCATAAAATTACTATAGAGTTTAGAAACTAGTCTATTAGTCCTATACAGAGAAATGAAAAGAAACAATTAAAGACATAAAACACCTTAAAACTTTCGAACACTGATTTTAAATTATTGATATACATACATTTTAAAAGAACTTTGATAGGATACAAACAAAGACTTAAAGTTTAGCCACCAGAAACTATTCTTGTCTAAATAATGATAAAACTTAAAGAAGGAGTGCAAATTATTATAATCGTTGCTTTTCAAAAAATATTTGTTTTCATGTAACAGCTTTGAGCGTTTTGAAAACACTATAACTTTGTGTTTTGCTGTGTTTCCTCTCTGTATTCTGGTTTAAGAATCACGCTTTTTATACGGCATTTTAACAGTAGCTGTAACAGCCTTGCTGGCATTGTAGATTTATGTATTTGAATGTGTGTTTGTGAGATGTTTGGGGTCCCGACTGACCGTCGATTTCTCACCTGGTGAACTTGCCAAGACCTGTATAGGGATGGTACGCGTGTAAATGAAGTCTTATAAACTGCCATTCGTTTTCACTGATATAACATGTGAAATATTGTCTGATTCGCAACCATACTCGATATAATTATAGCCCCTACTAGGTTTTGGATTCCGACGCTCTTCGTCTATCGAAAAATGGAATTGTTGTTATTTTAAGTTTTACAAATACTTTTTTAAAAATATATGGCTAACTCTTATTTAAAGTGTACTTATTGCATTGTTTTTCAGGGTCGAGTTAATGATAAGTTAAGAATGCCTAAATTATATGAAACACAATGTAAAATATACAATCAACCCGCTAACCTGCTAATGCCAGCGAGAAATATTATTTACACGAATTATTCGGTATCATCAATTGGTTTGCTCTTACATGCACAGGCTGAAGAAAATGTTTCTGTAATACCACTCAGATTAGATTTTGGCTGGTCAGGTCCTTTACAATTTACATTTTGTCCAACAATTATATTATTGATTCTATCTTAATGTAGGGATAATGTTCTCAAACATCAAGGGTTGATCGGTTCGTGTAACCAATGTACTCAATTTGACCAAAACATGTTTAAGTCCTCCTAACCATCTTACCCATGTTCGCAATGTGACAAACTATCATGAATCAATTTTCAAACTTTTCCCTTGAACCAACAAAAGCGAAAATATCGTAACTGCATTTTCTTATTAAAATTATTGTATCTGACAAAAACTGCAGATACAATAGTTTGACAATTAACGTTTTGTGGCATAACCCCAATAGGGACAGATGGTTATCGGTGGGGTTCATCATACACAGAGGAAGACTTATAATCAGTAATGTTTAATGCCGAAAGCAATATTTATAAAGTATGCGACAAAAATTATATTGTGAGAAGCAAAGAAAAAGCAAAGGCTGTCAAGAATTTGATAATTGATTACTAAACAGCATGACAATTTACATGATGAGGTAGTAAAATAGGACTTCAAAATGCTGTTTATGAATTGATCCGGTGAATTTGTTTTTGACTACACTAATTCAATTTAGGACTTGAAATAGGTTCATCAAAAAACATACTACTAATTTCTAAGATGAAAGGGTATTAAGTTTTGGGTTCTACGGTGTTCTCCAAGGTTTTCTTTTAATCTGTTGACTTAGTCTTTGACTCCAAGTAACCCAGTTTCATACGGGACGTAGAAATCATTAAGACAAAACAATGACAAATGTTTACTATGATTGAACGTCAAATTTAGTGTCTACAATGCCAACAAAGGGTTAATAAGTAAATGTAATAATGTGGTTTTTAAATTATTCAGAAAGATGTTATCAAGTTGACCTTCGTACCCTAATTTCAAACTGGAGCCAGAGTTCATGAAGACAAACATTCTGACATATGCTCAATTATTATATAGTAGTACAGTTCTTTTGTTTCGTTTTGTTTGTTTAACTGAAACGTTTTTGGTAATTTCACACTTTGTATTTTAATATGTTGCCCAGTTAATACACTAAGCGCTTCAATTTTATAGGCATTGCTGCAAATATTGAATAAATAACTGGAATATATACGGTTCCATGCGTCTTTAGTTAGATCCAATCCGCTAACCGAAAATTTCGAGTTGCTTACTTCGAATCGTTTACGAAACTAAATACTTACTTTGCATTCGCATTTACGTGATATTTCTTTTGAAGTATATCTGGATTCAGTAAAAGTCTTCTTCGCGGAGGTTACAGTCGCATCGGGAAATGGAGGAAGAGAAACCATATCTCCTCTTAAATCGCTTTTTCCAGAAGTTATCTCTCTTGTGTGGACTTTTTCCGACGATTTTCAAAGAAGGTCATGTCATGCAAAACTCCTTGTTGCCAGTACCACGAAAGAAAACAAATGAAAAATCTTCCTCTCTAAAACCGGTAGCTCTTAAGTCCATGTCCTATTGTCTGGTTTTGGAAGCTAGGAGAGATAAATTGCAGGCTGATTGTGCAGTTGTGTAAAATAATTTCCGAAATTCCTATGACTCACATTGATTATGACCTTTATGACCCCCGAGATAAGCTGTTTGTGCATATAATACTATTCATTACCAAAATACCCACATTTAAAGTTTGATATTAACTGTCGGAAACTGAAGTTAAATATAAAAGGAGATAAATCTACAAATGAGGCAATATAAGGGCTTTGTGTATTCATGTCCTAATATCGTCTCTCACTGTATACAATTTGAACCAATTTCCTTCAGCACCTTGTAAGTTATCAACGGAAAAGGGGTAGTTGCAAAGTAAATGAACAAGAGTTATGGTTCGTGTACGCCATTTTCCACTCAATGTTCTCCAAGACTGTATGAAGTTTGAAATAAGTCCTTTAATATTTCTGGAGTTATGCTCATGTATATACACAGTCTAAGAAACATTGAGTCTTAAATCATTAAAGTTATACGAAATTACATAATTTATATAGTACTGCAATGAGTTAAAAAAACACGATTATTCGACATCCGCTTCTCACAAAATTTCTGATATATTTCATTAGATGTGTAGTTACGATATTCTACAAACGCACTAATATTTGTCATGATCTTGGTTACATCATATCTTATACCGAAAGTCCACTGTGTTCCTTTTTTTTAATTGTTCGTTTTGTCCTCTTGTGTTTGCTTTGTATGCTAGTGTGTATTGGTAGTGTATATGTGTGTGTGTACATGATTTTGTGTGTGTGTGTGTCGTGTGTGTGTGTGCGTGTGTTGGTGGTGTGCACTTCTGGGTGCTGTGGGGTTCGTTTTGGGAGGCTGCGTTTGGTACGTGGCATTCCTGTTTGATATTATTTTTGTTTTATCTCTACTTGAAGTGAAGAAGAACATATTTCATCATGCACAGGTCTCGAGACGGGAAATGCAGTGTCAAAGTAGTGGTAGTCTCCTTATGCAAGATACAGATCATTCCAGATTGCCCTTTCGTGTGTTGATTCCATCTATAGTGAGTCTCGAGAGCGATTAATGATCGTTGTAAGCACTTCAGTATAAAACATGATATATCAGCACTGAAGTAGACCCATTATGATACATTATAATAATGTGTTCTACTCTATATGATCATGTCTCAATCTCCAGGTATTTTAACTCCTCTTCTTTCTGGGAACACATACTTCAAATGTACTGAAGTAAACTTTCAAGCGAAACCTGACTTTCTACAGTCAAGCCGTCTGCGGTGAGTTCTTTATATTTGTAAACAAGTCCATGTTCTAATTTGTCTCGCCAGTTCCTGGCTTGTCAGTTCGATGGCAGCTCGAGTTGTATTAACAATATAATTTAATATTACTCGGATATAATTCACCAGTCTTTCGGAACATGCACGCAGAAGCAATACCATGTTATTAACTTCATATGCTAGTTCTGGAGCCCCTGCCAGTGTTTAGGTAAAGCCAGTGATTCTTACGTGCTTATAAAAAGACAGAGATTGTTCAATGAGTGGGAGGGCAAAGTCGGACCAGCTTATATTCAATAAAACGCACGTTTCTGACATAGAAACACGGGTATAAATTAAAAGATATTGAGCTGACTGAGTGGTCTTTAGTTGGGTACAAGAGCATGTATGATCCAATAAAAGGACTGTAATGCGGAATAGAATTACCAAGAGGAAAAGATATGAGGTAAATAGTTGGGGTTATTGCTGAATACACTCTGAAACCCTGTCTCCACTTGATAGCCGTTTTATCTATGCTTCTCTCCATGCAGATATAAAGCATATTACACTAGCATGTATCTTATTATCTCAGCAAATTAGTACATGTACACTGGATGTTTCCGAAAACTGTCATCTTTAAATTACTAACGTTTTGAAACTAATTTATTGTTAATTAGGTGTTATCTTCAAAATTCATGCTCTGGAGTTGCGATGGCCGCCGAGTGGTTGGAGGCGTTCGAAATTTGCACTGCTAGTCGATGCCACCGTACGTACAGGTCCGAGTCCCTGACTTCTGCCTTCAATGTTTTGTTCGATGCATTTATAGGTAAGCGCCCCATGAGGCCCCACAATACTGTGCAATTCAAGAAAGTATTACCGTAAATCGTATACTTTTTTTGCAACACTCTCAAATATTATCATACATGTACTAAAACACTATGATTCTTGTTTTAAAATTTAATCTTCCTAAGATTGAATTTGTTTGTTTCTTCAAGTACAATGTTAAAGATTTTTGTTCATAAATCTAAACGAAAACGATTAAAGTGTGTTTCAACCAGAGGCTCTTTACTTTAATTTGATATTTTTTATATTAAATCGCAATTTACTTTTTTGGTACACGATATTAAGCAATATTAGCAGAGAGAAGACAACTTGAAGTCTGCGAAGCTTCTTACTACGAAGGAAACGTATTTTTTTCAAATGCACGTTTGTATGGCGGATAACAGTAAATTGTTACCTTGATCACTTCGAATAATCGACCTAAAACGAATTCTGCATAATAAAGCAACACCGCTAGTAATTTATTATACAAGAAACGTCAGAAAACGTCAGTAACGGCTCGTTACGTCACGCCAATCTTGTATTTTACGTCAACGTTTTCACGTTTTTCCCACTTAAAAAATATTGGCATGAAAAGAAGGAAGGTGGACCCCCCTTTTTATTTGATAAAAAGGCTTTAAATTGGCTTAAGATTCCATTGCGTCTTTAAACAAAAAATATCTAGGCTCGTTTTTTCGCAATTGACGCTTAATGCGTCAACTTTGCAGTTATTTTTGCTTAGAAAATGTCGCCCCTACATGGTTCGTTCCATACTTTTTTCATATTTTTGGCAAAAATTATTATATATTTTTATTTTTTTAGATGGATACATGATTCGACATTGCATTTATGAAAGTTAGTTCGTTTCGTTATCTACATAGACAGAGATATATCGAAATAACACGAAAATTGACGAAAATACACCCCTGCTAGGTGGCGCTTTTTAACTCAGTTTCCATGGAAATATCACTTCACCGTATTATTTCCGAAAGTCAATTAGTCACGGGGCTGTCATGCAAAATATCTTAGATCTGCGTTGCCTTTTAAAAAAATGACCCGATTTCGAGGAAAACCCGCGACCTACCTTAAATGATAGTTTGCTTATATATGACCAGTGTCATGCGAAAATTGGTCTTCGACATTTGTTACATTGTTCGACAATAACTGATTACAAATAACATACAATTTACATTTTTGATATTTTCTTTAAATGCAAAACCACCGTTGATAGCCACTATATTTTCCTGCACACTAAACATACTATTTGCTTCAAAATCCTTCAAGACCATTGCTATGGCAACAGTGATTTGAAATGTGTTTTTTTTCATATTTTGGCGATACCTTATGGAAAAAGCATATCATGGAAAGAGGACATGAAGTACTTCACCAGATATGATATATATCGAAAGAGTATATGATTTTGCAACAAAAATAAATGATGCTGTTAGAAAATGAGTATCGCAATAATTTACTGCCAATGTAAATGAATCTACTGGACGTAGGAAACTGAAATTTTCCCATACTGATATTGAAATATTATTAGTTCAAAATATGCAAGAAAGCTAGTTTCAAGTATTTTGTCCGAAGGCCCATTTTCCCGTGTTGCAGGTCATATACAACTTTATAAGAGAACTTGGCACAATCCCTTAAAGGAGACATTTTATATCACCTGAGCATGAAGTGATCGTTTGATATCCACCGTATGACGTCCGTCCACACATACTTTTGTGCACTCAATAGAGGCTTGGTCAGAATGAATGGCTTGGTAATAATAATAATAATAATAATAATAATAATAATAATTTCTTTATTTTACGAAAATATAACACATAAAGTTATGTAACAAATTACATATTCTTATTAAAAAATGTGGTCTTCGATAAAACTATAAAACAAATTAAAGCAAATACAAAACTATCAAGCAGAAATAAACACATAATTAAAACACACATATCAGATACAAACACATTCATTTACTCCCGACAAATACTCACGAATGAAAGATGTTAAATTCTTATTCTGAAGAATTAAATACATTTATTAGCAAGTACACTTTAGTAACTGTAAGAAAACATTCAAATAACTGACATTATAAATGCTATAATAAGAATGCACGATAAAACAGTCGAATCAAACATTTAAAAGTGTATGCTTAAGTCTGTTTGTCTACTAGCATGTTTTTTGTAGTTGTGTTAAAATGAATTAAGTGAAGGAAGATTTCTGATACTTGGTGGTATGGTTCTTTGTATATTTGAGTTGCTGTAGGTGAATGAATCTTTTCAAATAAACTGATTTTGGCTTCGGTTGAACAATATCAGGTCGTTAAATTGAACGTAGATTATATCTGTCATTGGTTGAAAAGTTATAAGATTGAAAATATAATTTCGAACTAGCTTATTCTTTACACTTGTGAACAATTAGTCCCATGTGATAATTACATCTATTTTCGAACGAAAGCCATTTCACTTCTCTGAACATATCACATGAGTTCGTTCGTAATGGTTTATTTAATATAATTCTAGCAGCTGTCTTTTGAATTTTCGTTATTCTATTAATATCCGATTTGCAGTTTATTCCTTTTCCCCACACAGTACAACAATAGTCAAATAATGGTATAATATATGCGTTATAATACATTCGTTTCATGTCCTCAGACAAGAAGTATATACATTGTAATATGTTTTAATAATGCTAATTTTGAGTTAAGTTTACTACATACTTTTGATATTTGATATTTCCATGAAAGTGTGTTATTAATACATATGCCTAGAATTTTATGAGTGATAACATTTTCTTTCAAAGTTCTTCATATTTTAATTTTAACTCTCTCACTTTCTTGATTTTATGTTTTGAAGATAACACCATATGTTTTGTTTTTGTAGGACAAACGACATATTATTCAGTATACACCATTTATTAATACTGTTTAGACGTTGTTGACGATTATGTTTTATGTCAGTTATATAGTGACTTGATTTATAAAGTGTTGAGTCGTCTGCATAAAGATCAATATTGGCAGACTTTGATGTCAGTGCAATATCATTGATATAAATAAGAAATAGAAGGCGGCCAAGTATGGATCTTTGCAGAACACTTGATTTAACAATTTTGGTTTTAGAGAATTGACTGTTAACTTTAATCGTCTGTGTCCGGTTACTTGGATATGATTCAAATAATTTTAATGACTTGTCTGAAAAGTGATACAATTTAAGCTTATATAATAATATTTCGTGGTCAACAAGATCAAATGCTTGACAGTTAACTACATGGACAATCGCTGGTGTAATGAAATCACCGCTCTGCTTTATTATCTGTGTCCTAATTACATCTAGACCGGTTGATTTAGTAGTATCTAATTTATCTATAATCAACTTAACTTGGTATGGTGTTATAAATTCAATTTCAAATTGTTTATGAAGTAGTTTTTCATGTAAATACATCTGTAATTGCGAATAGTTACCTTTGATGAACTTCGTGTTTTCTATTATATTAGATATGCTTATAAGATGATCATTTAATGCATCCAGAATAAGTTATCTTGTCCCTCAATGATCTGATTATGACTGTTTAGACTTGATGGCAATGTTATTGAATCAGAACAACTATTATCAGAATTACTAATAGTTTTCAGCGTTTTCCTTACATATGATGGGCTTTTGTTGTTTTTAACGGCGGTGTCATAAAATAGCCTTTTACTTTTCCTGATCATAGTTTTAACTTTATTTCTCATATATTTATACTTGTCAAAGCGTTTGTCTTTATGGAATTTATCCCTTTCATTTATTACATGCTTAATCTCATCAGTGAACCAACCAGGTTGTGTATGATGTTTAACCTTTTCTCTTTCGTTGGTGCAAGAGATGACAAAATATTATTCAGAATATTGTTAAGTTACTGTAGACATTCAATAGGGTTACGAAGTGTTTCAATCACATCTAGAGGAGCATTGGCAAGACTACCTTGAAAAATGGTTTCGTCAAAATGTTGAAAGAACGATATTTTATAGTTATGTGCTTATTTCGTTTTTGCGTCAATGGCTTCGTGAGTCTCATGAAATATACAGGGTAGTGATCACTAACATTATACGCTGGAACTTTAACGTTACAAACTAAATCAGGTATCGAGGTATAAGTATGATCTATTATTGAAGAGGTAATTTTAGTAGCTCTAGTTGGTAAATGTATCATTTGAGTCAAATCAAATTTATGTATTAAAGCTTTCCACTGCTTATTGCCGTATAGATCTACATGCACATTGGTAATATTTTTCTGATAGTAGTTTATATTGACATCACCAAGGATATGATACTCGTAATTAAAACGATCAGTAATATCAAGTTGTTTTTCGTACACATCTATCCAAGAATGAAAACGGTTTACTGTTTGATAAATTGATTTGTAACCAAACAGACTCAATTTGTTTTTGCTCAATGTCTAAGCGACGTGTATAAGGTATATTCTTCGAGATATAAATTAAAATCCCTCCCCCTTTTTATTTGTATCTCTATCTCTTCTTTCAAATGAGAAGTTGTTTATAATCAACGTTTCATCGCTTGTGTTATTTGAGAGAAATGTTTCACATAAACCAAGTATTTTTGCAGAACTGCCTTGGGCCAGTTGGTATTTTATTTCATCTAATTTGGGCAGTATATGCTGAATGTTTAGATTAGCAAGCTGCAGTCCTTTGGCCTCCTTGTTAATAATGAAAGTATCGTTAGAATTTAATATTTCATATCTATGAGAATGTTTGTTTGACACTTTCAAATAATGTTCGTATAGTAGCTCATAATTACAATCAATGGCTGTGAAATCAACATACATAATATAATACATATTCTGGAGTGAAACATTTCTAGGAAAATCAGTAACTCTATAAACTGATGTGCTGTCATTACGAAGTATATTATTGTACTTTCTCTTTCTACAAAAATCAAGTAAATCAAATAGTCCCAAAGTACCTATGGGCTTTAAGACACTCAAAAACAAAAAACAACATGTTTTACAAATTTGAGCTGAGGTAAAAAAATCAAAGCTTCATCTTGTATGATTTTCACAGTAAAAGTTATGTCATTTTGGTTATCACTATTTATATTCCTAGCAACTTTTACAAATATATAGTAACCAAAACATTTTAAAATGACAATATAAGTAAAGTTACTAGAACACCTATCATCTTGCCATACTGATACAATTTCAGAAGTGAAATTATTATTAAATATAACAGCTAAATGATTTGTACCTACCCAGGCCGGTGTGAGACAATGATTATTATTTTCATTACTTATATTGTTGGTATTCCATATGTGCCTGTATATTTTACAACAAATTAAACACACAAGAGAGTGTTTGTCGGAAAAGTCCTTATACTGCCTAACGTACTCTCTGTTTGGAAACTGACCACTATTCATATAATGCTAAGACTAGTTCAAATATTTATCATCTGGGATCAGAAACTAGGTCACCAGGTCAAAACATAGGAATATGTGTGTACATAAAATATGGGGTACATTTTTTATTTGATTTACGTGAAACATTGTAAAAATGAGTGTCTTATTAAAATCAAGGTCGAGTTTAAAAATGGGTCATATCGGATCAAACTAGATCACGATGGACTTATCAAAGGAACTTTGATAACACTCTAGGTGTCACATTTGACCCCAATCATCACGGAAAATAGTCAGAATGAGTGGCTTGGTAATCTCTAGACTAAGTTGGAAAGGGTTCAAATGGAGTAAAAACTAGGACACAATGTCATAATGATCATGTGGAAACCTTTTAATTCTCTTAGAAAAAACAAAAATAATATCAAACAGGGAAAGCCACGTACCAAAAACGCAGCCTCTCCAAAACGAGCCCCACAGCACCCAGAAGTGCACACCACCAACACACACACACACACAACACACACATACACACAATCATGTACACACACACACGTACACTACCAACACACACTAGAGTCAACATTTCATACCCATTTTGCATGAAAATTTGTCAGAATGTTTGTCTTCGTTACATAAACTTACAAAGAAAACTTTTAAAAATCGTGTTGTTCATAACCACAATGTATGAAGCTTAGATAGTTGCAATCACTAATTTTATGCATATCATGTCTCTAGGGCTACATTGGCATCGTTTGAGTGTTGGTATAAATGCTCAATAGCCTTTTCATCCTCGATTGTGAACCACAGCAGTAAGAACTATATTTAAAAACTTCAAACATCTACATCAGAACGATGCAGAGTCCATGCCACAGATGGTTTATGCTTTCAAGTAAAAGATAAATATTGAGAAATTACTATTTACTTTGTTGTAACATACAACTCCCAGTTTATAGGAAACAGTGCATTCCCCCCCGAAAACCCTTCCAAAAGTGATAAAAAAAGTCGCTGTTATTTGGATGACGAGTTCATTGACAGAGAGTATGATATAACTTTAGTTACAGCTTTAGTTTAACGTACAGCTCAGAACTTGAAAAACACAATTAATTCAACCTTTCTCTAAAACTAAATTAACATAGATACACTTACAGATATTCATAAAGTAATAATGCATTTTGATGTGTTATGGACGGATTACAGAGATGAAAATGTGCAGGTTGGTTTAAAAAATAATGACACAGTCTATTTTTGGAAGGTGATGTAGGTGAAGTACATTATATGCATATTGCAAGAAAATTATGCATTTTATTTCATTCATTGATGACCAAGTTCGTCTTCAATGTGGCAAATGTTTCGTTTTCAAATTCAAGCGATTGTATCAATAAGATATCCTTGTACGCAAATTTGAATTTAATTTTGAATGATAAAAAGATAAGTGAAACAAGCCTTTATGCTATAGTTTGTGAAAATCAGAGTGAATATCATACTTACCTGATTATTTGTCGAATGAATACATTTTCGATTATGTTTAATTGCGACTTGGTTCTTTTTTTTTTTGGTTTATTTCATAAAAACTACTTCAGTTTGAATTCGAATATATCATGCATAGCTATAGTCAAACAGTACGTTTTCAGCCACTACTATCCATCTCAGATGGGTGGACTAACGGCGAACCTGATTGCTATCGAAGCCAAGATTAGTTTCGGAGTTGGCGTCTATATCAAGTGTAAACAATTTAATCAATGCACAAAATTCATTTCAATTCAATTATTTAAAGTCGACATCAAAATTCACTGCTGCCCGATGGTTCCACCCGACATTCAAATACACGTGTATAAAATGATTTTTGTTATCGACTTAGATTTTCAAAATTCTCATGGGCGTATTTTTAGTTTACACTAAATTGACAATATCTTATAACTGCTAAAATATATAAGTATTAGGCAAAAATGAACATGGTCGGTGTAACTTGATTTGTAAGAGATACAGAACAAAGGGTAAAAGGTTGTTTCATTGAACATTTTGATAATAAAACCCCACCGCGTACCGTGATTGGAGAATATGATTCGTCTCCGTCCGTCCGCCCTTCTGTCCGTCCATAACAGTTCCTGTTCGCTTTATATCTCCTTAACCCCTTAAAGGATTTAAATGAAACCGAGGTCAAATGTTTACCTCATCAAGTTAATGTGAAGAACCCATGACATTGCCACGCTAGGTCACAACTTAAGGTCAAATATTTGAGTCTTTCCAACCAGTATCTCATCAAATCTTCAAAAGATTTTGCTGAAACTGCAGTCTAATGATCACCTAATTTAGAAAATGAGTAGAACCAATGATTTCATCACCTGGCTCATGGTCGAGCACACAACTTAATTCGTATCCGCTCCATATTTCGCTAACCACTTGAAATATTTTGATGAACCTTCGGTCAAATTTTCACATAATCGAGATGATGCGCTGTCCACATCTGATAGAACTATACTCAGTAACTTTAATTCCTTCTGTGTTCAAATTTGTGTCGGGAGATAAAGCTGTATTTTAGACTGCCTTGTCGAAATTTGGTTCCTATAATTATAGTCGCCGATGATTGCATTATGTTTGCGTATTAATATTCCAAACGGGTTTTCGGATCACTGTTCGCTAAATTTTTGCATTGAGCGTAAAATGCTATCAACGAAAACATGTGACCATTCGTCAACCCAAGAACTATTTATTTCATGGGATGATACGCGTATTGATATGCTTCGATCAAAATTACAAAACAGTAGTGTTACGCTTCAGCAGTTAACAGCTGATTTAAATCAAAAACACAATCGACGAATCTATGCGAGAATTTACACAATTTATGCAAGATAACGCATTCAGTGTCTTTGGAAAATATCGTCAAAAAGATATCGCGCATGAAAAGATAAACTGCGAGGGGAAAAAGAAATGGTTCAATAAGGTCTGTTTCGATGCTCGCAAAAAGTTTAATACAGCTCGCAATTTGTTTTTAAGAAATAAATCAAACGATAATAAAAATGCATATTTAAATGCGAAACAAACTTATGTAAGTATAAAACGAACACATAAGCGTTTATTTAAACGGAAAGAAGGTGAGCGTATAGCTAACTTAGCTAAATCAAATCCGAAACGGTTCTGGAAGACGGTTAAAACACAGTACAAGAATAAATCTTCGGATCCTGATGTCTCAATTGATGATATGTTTGTTCATTTTAATGATTTGTACGACTCGCAACCGACAAATATACAACATAATATTGATCCACAGTTACACGTATCTGATCATGACCTAGATTCAGAGTTCTCAGAACTAGAAGTAAGGAATGCAGTTTTTGCACAGAACAATTAAAAAGTCCAGGGTCTGACCACCTTATAGCTGAAATATTTAAAAATTCCTTTGACTTAATTTCCTGTTTTTTAGTAAAGTTGTACAACAAAATATTTAGTGATGGTTCCTTTCCAACTTCTTGGGGAGAAGGTATAATCGTTCCGATATTCAAGGGAGGTAATCATGACGCGAAAAATTTCCGTGGAATAACGTTGAGTAATATTATTTCTAAGATATACTCGAAACTTCTTGTAACACGTTTAACAAACTGGGCAGAAAAGCATAAGAAATTAATTGATAATCAGTTCGGCTTTCAGAAAATAAGTCTACTGTAGATTGCATATATATATTACATGCTATTATTTCAAAAACCCTTGCGATGAAGAAGAAACTGTACGTAGCTTTCCTTGACTGGGAAAAGATGTTCGACACAATTGACAGGGTCAGTTTGTGGCACAAATTATTAAATACAAATGTAAGCAGTAAATTCGTTACAGCTCTAAAATCAATGTATTATACTGTTAAGTCGTTTGTACGTTATAAAAATGAAAATCGGATTTTATTAACTCCAATATTGGAGTGAAGCAAGGTGATCCGGCTAGTAGTATTCTCTGTCTCTTTTTTCTTAAATGACATTATGAATAATATCAACACAAATATAAATGGCATCTTAGATATTGATAATTTAAAAGTAGTTCTATTATTATTCGCAGATGATGCTGTTTTATTTGCACATGATCCGTTATCATTACAGTCTATGTTAAATGATGTCGAAACTTATAGTAACATCTGGGGTTTGCGTCTCAATACTGGTAAAACAAAAATAATGATATTTGAAAATGGCCGGCATACTATTCGTGATTTTTATTTATATAACCATCGAATTGAAATAGTAAATACTTTTAAATATTTAGGAATACATCTATATAAAAATGGAAACTGGAACCGAACGCAAAAGCAAATATCCCAATATGCATCATTTTCATTGCACAATTTGTTTGTAGTATGTAACCAATTGGATTTACCAGCCTCTCAAAACTGAAACTCTTCGACTCATTAGTGGCATCTACCCTCAATTATGGGGCCGAAATCTGGGGTTATCATGTTGCACCAGATGTTGAAACCATTCATACTAAATTTTGTAGAAAAATAGTGTGTGTCAGACGCCTACTAATTTAATGTCACTATACGGAGAATTGGGCAGAGTACCGATGTTAACACATAGAAAGCTTATTATGATTAGATACTGGATTAAACTATTAACAATAAGAGAAGATTCTCTATTACTTAAAACATATGAAATGTTAAAAACGATGTAGATCATGATTTAACTTACAATAAGAACAATTGGGCTTACCAAATAAAACTTATTTTAGATGAATGTGGATTGTCACATCTTTGGATTAATCAGTATAATATGGCAATAAATTACTTTATCATCAAACAGCGTATACTAGACATTTTCTACCAAACTTGGTATGCAGCAATTAATAATTCTAGACGTCTAGAAACATACTGTCTTTTCAAACATAACTTTAATTTCGAGAATTATCTTGACTTTGTAAAAGACTCCAAATTTAGAATCGCTCTAACCCAGTTTAGAATATCATCACATAAGCTAGGCATTGAACGAGGACGCCATTCAAATCAACAAAGAAGTGATAGATTGTGTAATAATTGCAGTTATTAATTAATTGAAAATGAATATCATTTCCTGCTAATATGCCCAAAATATTCCGATCTTAGGCAAAAATATTTAAAGCGATACTATTACACATGGCCAACTATACAAAAATTTAAAAACTTATTAGCATCTAGATCAAAGTCAATAGCGATAAATCTCTCTAAATTTTTATATTTTGCAAATTTAAGTAGGAACTAGGTGATCTAACGATCTTATTCTGTCATATATTCAATTCACGATGTTATATGTACGCTCTTCTGTAAATCCATGCCTTTTTGTCTATCGGTATGTACAATGTACTTGTGTTGCTATAAACATATGTATATGTGTTTTATGCAATAAACATATTGTAGTTGTAGTTGTAGTTGTTTGCGTATACATGTTTAAATTGTTATCGTCTGCTTTAAATCCTTAAAGTTCTTAAATTTGTTATAACAAAAGAAAAATGATTCAAAACGTTATATAAAGAAGGTCGGCTCAATAGCGGCGGAAAAGTAGTGTCGACGTAATTATGGGGTAAATTCCGCGCAGAACTTGTGCTCTAAATGCCGTGGTGTGTAACTACTATGTTGTTGTTGCAGGACTTTGACGCTCGTTTCAACCGTATTTTGGCCATTCCAACAGCCGGGCAGTTTACCAAACCATCATTTCATGGGAGAACCATAGGTAGAATAATCACTGATTAGACATGATGATGCATTAAAAAAATGTTCAAAGCTCTTTACCAAAGACAAGGTTCCCAACACACGCTATATAAAAGCAACCATTTCGCTTATAATTTCTTTCAAATTTGACTAACGTCAAACAAATGTGGACGAATGTAAGAGGGAATGATGGAACTTTATGTAAAATGCATGGCCGTTGTGGTTCTACAAGCGCAAATGCCAACTCTGGTTTAGCGTTTTTAATCAACCAAGGAAAATGTCACACATTTTCGGACGGTGATTTTCACTAAATTATCATCTAATAATATTATTGCGGTACGTCGAAAGGTAACCCTCAAAGCATGAAATATATATAATAACATATACGAAGGCGATTGAAAGAGCAAAGTATTAGAATTGAGTCAACAAAAACTGAAAAATCCGCTACATGCTTAACTTAATCTTACCTAATATAATGAATTCACATATATTGTTCACTTTAACCTTTAATTTTATTGCATATGGTATCGCATCTACAAATAATTTAAACTTCAGCTTTCGAGAAACGTTTGTTCTTTTGAACTTTCAACATGTAAAGTGTTAAAATGACGAAATCCCTTAATTAGATGTAAATGCACTTTGAAATGATGCTGGAAATTTAACTTATGGAAAACTGTTTCGATAGGTAATCTGCAAAACATATTCATAGTTATACAGGTGATAGCCTAAATAATTTTTCGTTGCACTGTGGCCCCTCTCATAGATCAGATATTTCATCTTCAGAAGGCAAACAACTATGAATTGTCAGCCTGTAAAATCAGTTAACCTTCGAAGTGATAATAATGAGAAGGTGAATGCATTTATATAGTTAATATTATCTTTTTCTCATGCAAATATTATAACTTCAATTGCAATACTACCCGCATAAGTTTATGGATGTTAACATATATCAGAAATCTTGTTTACGTGACATTCTATTTAAGCAGGATAAAGAAACCTGTGAGGATTACATTTGTTCTGGTAACTGTTTTCTTCACTATTTCGTTTTACCTTCGCAAGCGAATTCAACGACCGACTGGCAACGTATTTGTATAATAGCTAAACTGTTCAATTAAATCAAATGACCTATTTCATATTTAGTCAAATGCAATCAGTGTTTAGTACATAATCAAGTGTCATTATTGTATGTAAATGCTAAGCAGGGGAGTGTGCTTTTAGATTTAGGTGAGCTAGTATGATCGTCTGGTGTCTGTATGTTATCAGTCACCACTAAAACTTGTAGATGCAATAGAGGCTGCTTTTTTCATTGGGTCTTCATGGAACTCAGTCAGACTGATTGAACTGACGTAACCTAGGAAGAATTTTTTTTTTTTATCATTTATTTTTGGACATACATATACATTATGACAAAACATTCACCATCTTTTAAAGTATAATTATATGACGTATGCTATGCTTTTTTTAAATAAAATATAAGTATAGAGAAAGGTAGGAGTGATAGAGATTAGTCAATGAAAGCAAGAAGAGAATTGAAAGGAGAGGACGAGAAGATCTCACGTTCTTGTTCATGCAATATTTTTATAAAATATCTTAATTGCTCTGACTAAAAGAAAGATATAGAATAGAAAATATATGAGAAAAAGGGAAACAAATGGCTGATTATCGTGTCTTCATGTCATGCTTGCAAAAAAAAGAGATAAAAATTAATACATGTACGTATGTACATGTATTTGAATATTTTTTTATCATTTCTTGTTCTATCTGTTCTTTTATTTTGTTTTTATTTTGAAATATTTTTTAATAATGGCCAGATGACACTTCATCCACATCTAAACCTAGGATCGACCATTTTAAGTTATGTTGTTCTATTTTGTTCTGCATTATAGCAATTTCTTGTTCGAGCCTTATTCTGGATTTTAAAAGATTCATAAAACAGAAAAAGTTTGGTGGTTCTTTTCTTAATTTTGTTTGAAAGATATGATATTTTGCTAAGAGTATAATAGTATTTATTGTGTTCATTTTATTTTTTTTTCCATAATACCAAAACTTATACTTTCAAAATTGAGAGAAATAGCTAACCCTTTTTCAGTAAGAAATAGCAGTATATTATTCCATAGTATTTGGACGCAGTTACACTTCCAGAAAAGGTGTTCAAAAGTTTCCTCTTGTGAGTTACAAAAATCGCATAGACTTGAGTTCACTAAGTTTATCTTTAATAAAAATCTATTTGTTGGTAATATACGTAATAAATATTTGTACTGCAAGTTTCTTAGTTTCCGAATCTATTGTGGTTTTGAATGGTTGAATGTATATTTCCCCCAGTTTAAATCCTTTTCAAATATGTTTTTCCATTTTTCTTCAGATTTGATTACAGGTTTTCCTTTTAATTTCAATTGTCTTTTATAAAGAAGTCTGTTTGTTGATTTCGATTTCATAAGAAGTTCAAGCATAGTATCACCAACCTCTTGATTTCTGTTTTCCTGTTTTAAGCCTTCTTTAAAAGATGTTGGTATTGCATGTATAAGTTTAATATATCTAAGATATTCACTATTTCCTATGTTATATAAGTACTGAAAGAAATCAAATGAATAGAAATTCTTTGTTCTGTAATCAAAAATATGCTCCAAATATTTGATTCCCTTCTGATACCAAGTGTCGTAGAAAATGAAATATTTTCACTTTTTATTTTTGAATTATTCCATAATATCTGCTTGTTATAAGTTAATTTACAGTCATCCTGTTTTATGTCATTCCATGCCGTCAATATGTCGCAAAGGAAGCTGTTTACTTGAAGTAATTTCAATTTTATATCTTTGTTTGTTAAGTTAGTTTCAAATATAAGTTTTCCGCCAAAACATTTTAATAACGGTTCGTAAAAAACATTCCATAAAAGGACTGCTATTTTCGTTTAGAAATCGTTTTATCCAGCACGTCTTTAAAGAATTAAGAAACATACCTATATTTATCATTTTAATTCCTCCCTGACTATAATCTAATTCTAAGGCCTGTCTTTTTATTTTCTCTGGCTTTTTATCCCATAAAAAGGTATACATTGTTTTATTTATATCATTTATGATGTTTTGTGGTGGGTTTTGAAGAACTGTCAGTGGATAGATTAGTTTTGGAATAGCGAAGGTCTTTATTACTGTTACCTTTCCTAGAAGTGTAAGTTTACGGTGTTCCCATTGTTTTAAACACGATTTGAAACTGTCCAATTTAGGCTCTAAATTAAGTTTTAAGTTTCTTTCTTTATTGTTGGTAAAGGTCATTCCTAAAGTTTTTGCAGAGTCAGAAGTCCACATAAAATTTTGATTAAGATCAAAAGTTACATTTGTTTTTGCTAGTGATCCAATGCGTAATACTGTTGTCTTATTGAAATTTAATTTTAATCCGGAGATGTTTCCAAAGTCGTTGATTACGGCTACTAATTTCTCAAAAGATTTCTTTTCACCATTATTTATGAATGTGGCGTCATCTGCGAATAAGGTTTCCTTAATTTCCTTTCCATTTATCTTAACACCTTTTATTTCCTTATCTTTGTTTATATAGTTACTGAGCGGCTCTACTGCAATGAGAAAAAGGAGAGAAGATAATGGGCATCCTTGTCTTAAACCTCTTTTTATTTCAAATGGTTCTGATAAATGACCGTTATTAATAACAATACTTTGAATGTTGTGATAAAATAGTTTCACCCATTTCGTAAAGGAGTTACCAAAGTTAAACTTTTCTAAGCATTTGAAAAGGAAATTGTGGTTTATGCTGTCAAAAGCTTTTTCAAAATCTGCAAACAGTAGTAAACCTGGTTTATTGCTGACTTGCATATGTTCAATTGTCTCAAATAGTAATCTGACATTTTCACCTATATATCTGTTTTTCATAAATCCGGTTTGTACTGGATCAATAATTGAATTCATGACTTTTTTTAAGACGGTTACTTATAGCTTTCGTTGCAATTTTATAATCAACATTTAAAAGACTGATCGGTCTCCAGTTAGAAAGAAGTAGTGGATCTTTTCCATCTTTTGGTAATAAAGATATTATTCCTTGCTTTTGTAACGTTGTAAGTTCGTTTATTTCATAAGAATGATTTATAGAAGCAATAAAATAATCTTTAAGTAATGGCCAAAAGGTTTGATAAAACTCGCTTGACAAGCCATCTGATCCTGGACTCTTTTTGGTTTTTCATTTCATTTAACGCTTTGAGGCATTCATACTCAGTAAGGGGTCCATCACAAATATTTTTTTCTGCAGCCGTAATTTTCCTTGTTAAGTTTTCAAAAAAATCGTAATCTGTCTCATTTACCTCTTTTTTGGAGTATAGTTGTTGATAAAAACATTTCTCTGCATTTAATATTTCATTTTGATTTGTAATTAATTTGTTTTCTATCTTGATTTTGTATATAGTTTTCCTCTCAGCATTTTTCCTTTCGAGATTTGCAAAATATTTACTGTTTTTGTCGCTTCCCTCTATGCTTACTGCTTTACTTCTTATCAATTGTCCATTTATTTTTAAGTCATTTAATACTTCTAGTTCATATCTTTTGTTCTTCAGATTGATTTTGTTTTCTTCCGAGTCTGCATTCTCTAATACTTTCCTTTCCATGGATTCAATTTCATTCATAAGAGATTTTTCTTTTTCTTCACTTTTTCTTTTCTTATTAGATGTATATTTTATTGTTTCATTTCGTATAGTACCTTTTATCAATTCCCATAAGGTATTAGGATTAGCTGATCTATTTATTTCAATTAATTCTTTCACTTGTTTTGTTAAGCTTTTTGTGATAATCTTTGTCAGTGAGTATACTGTTGTTTATTTTAAAATATCCTTTGCCTCTGGTAGTATTTAGAAAATCAATACTTATTATTATTGCCGAGTGATCTGTTTTATATCCTGAAATTATTTTACTTTCTTTTGTAAAAGTCTTTAAAGTGTCCGAAATCAAAAAGTAGTCAAGTCTGCAGAATATTACAGGATTTGTATTAGAATGCCAGGTATATTGTTGCTTGGCTTGATTTTGAAAGCGCCAAATATCGACCAAATCACAAGATTTTATCATCTGGTTGATTTTTCCTCTAGCTTTTGTGTGCGTAGTACTTCTTCCATTCTTTTTATCTAAGTTTATATCTAATACAGTGTTAAAGTCACCTCCTGTTATGATATAAGAATCATCAAGTGATAGTATTTCATTTTCTAACTGGTGAAACATGGAAGTGTTATCTTCATTTGGTCCGTAAATATTAAAAACCGTGACTAAACGATCATTTATTTTAATTTGAACAGATGCAAGTCTGCCTACTATTATTTCTTTAAAAAATACGTTTTCCTTGGCGATGCTCTTATCAAATAAGAATGCTATCCCAGCTCTATTGCTTTTATTGCCGCTAAAAAATGACACTCCGTTCCAATCTCTTTTCCATTTAGCAATTAAATCAGTATTACAATGTGTTTCTTGAAGTAAGTATATTGAGCATTTTTTGTTTTGGAGCCACTGAAAGACTTGTTGTCTCTTTTTAATATTTCCTAATCCGCGAACGTTGATAGAACATATATTAAATTTTTCCATAATCGCGTATTGGACTCGAAAATGTATGACATGGAGACAGAGAAACAACTGTTAATTTGTTTTTTGACATCATGTAAAGTATTATTAGTAAAGATAGAGATCAGGGCTATTTGCATCATGGTGCTTTCGTGGTCAGTAAGGATTTTACATTATATATTGTATACTATATACAGAGATACGTGAATTCAATGTACATTTATAACCAAGCATTATGATATTTCAACAAGTGTCATTGCACTTGAGGTCATCCTAATGTAAATACAAAATACATGGAAGACAACATCAAAACAATAATATATAATAATTATGTTTTATCGAGGGAGAATTGTTGTTTGTAATCGTAATAGTATATGTGTGATAATAAAAGGTCATCCTAATGTAAACACAAAATACATGGGAGACAACATCAAAACAATAATATATAATAATTGTGTTTAGTGAGGGAAAATTGTTGTTTGTAATCGTAATAGTATATGTGTGATAATAAAAGAGCTTTACTAATGGTCACTTTGCTGTCAGACTAATACTAGTGATCTTACTGTTGTGAAAGCACAGTAGATATTAAATTATACTTGTTCTGCTAATTTGTTTAAATAATTCTATGTGCAATATTTAAGATATCAAGTACTTTAAATGTATTTTACAATAGTGTTTGTTTATTACGTATGATGTCACGCTTAAACAATCTTGAAGCTGTTATCAACAATGCCCATTACCGTATTATTTCATGCTAATAACAATCTTGAAATTGTCATAATAACACATGCATGAAAACAAAGAGCCATTCAACGTATTATTTCATACTAAAAGAATATTGAAACTGTTACTTATTCTGCTAGTTTGTTTAAATTGTTCTATGTTCAGTTACAAAAATATTAGATACTTTAAATTTATTTAACATATTAGAGTTTGGATGTTAAGTACTATTTCGTACTGAAAACAGTCTTCAAACTGTTACAACAATGACAATTAACGTATTATTTCATACTAAAACAACCTTGAAAATATTTTACAAACAATGCCATTCAGTGTATTATTTCATACCAAAACAGGTCTGAAACTTGCTTATTCTGCTAGTTTGTTTAAATTATTCTATGCGCAATTTTTAAAATAGATGCTTTTATTTTATTTAACACTATCAATATAATTTTGTAAATTATAAGTTAGACATTACTTAATTTTATTGATTTCTAGCTGATGCACTTAATTTTATGGTAAAAAGACAAGAGATTGTCTATTCAAAAAAAAATAAAACAGTCATTTGGTTGTATCACTTTTTTTGAATCGAGAACAAAAAGAGAAAAAGGTCAAAAACCTGGACAAAAAATGAAATTCAACCTTTACACCTTTAAAAGTAGAAAAGACCGATACACATTCAAAAGCACGATATATCTTATACTTTTCTATGATATGACATGACATAAAAGTGTCGATGTTACAGTTACGGCACACTTTTTTGATCTGGTGGTACCGGTAGTTAATTCATGTTTGGCATATTTATTTGGACATTGTTCTGATTGTTTTCTTGTTGATTGTGATTGTTCTCATCTATTTTCGGCCATGGTAGTTCTATCCAGTGATCGAATTCCTTGTATTTCACATGATGGATGTTTCCCGCCTTGTTCTCGAAAAATATTTTTCCATTCACAGACCAGGCGGCGTTTACTTCATCAGGCAACTTCTGCTTCACACTTCTCAGAACAAGATGATTAAGACTAGTAAGGTCCTCTGATATGAATAGTTTGCTTCCCTTAAGCTTTCTAACATTTTTTATCACGAATACTTTCGTAAATCTTGATACGAACTTGACGATAACTTGCCTCCGCTTGCCTTTTTGTTTCTTTCCTAGTCTATGTGCAATGTCAATGTCATACTCTGTTATCTTTAAATTTGGTATGTATTTATTAAGTTCTTTAATTACTGTCTTTGTAGTTTCGTAGGCGTCATTTTTTGCATTCTCTTCTTCATTTTCGGCTAAACCACTGATTCTGATGTTATTTGATCTACTGTATTGTTCTTGTTCATTAATTAGTGCCATTGTTTCATTGTGTTTTCTGTCAATCTTGTGTCTAAGGGTATCGTTTTCTTCTTCCTAGGAAGAATTTGAATATGACGTCAACAACTAGGTCACCCGGACAAATCATAAAAGACATTGTGTGTGCAATGTTGTCTGCATTTTATATTAAACATTCATGATAATTAGTCAGAATGACCTCCTTGTTAAAATCTATGTAGAATTCGTATATGGTTTATCTGAGGTTCAATACTATGTCACGCGGTCAAATCATTGAAAACTTTGTATGCGCAATAGAGGTTGCATTTTTCATTGGTACTTCTTTAAACTTGGTCAGAATGATAATCTTGATAAAACCTAGGTCGCGTTTGAATATTGGTCTTCTTAGAGTAAACAACCAGGTAACCGGTCAAATCATGGAAATATCTTGTGTATACAAAAGAGATTGCACTTTTCACTAGAATTCCATGAAATGTTCTCAGACTAGCTCTTTTGATAACATATTGGTCGGGTTCTTGGTTTAAAAACTAGGTCATTAGGTAAAATCATAGAAAATCCTTATGCATGTCATAAATATAGCATTAGCAACCCAGTCATAATAAAACTTGGTCAGAATGTGTTTTCATTAATAGGCAACGTTTAAATCTGGGTCACCTGACATTAAAAAACAAAGTCACACGATGAAATCGAAGTAAAACTTGTAAACACTATATAGGCTACATGTTTTACCAAATCATAATGAAAATTGATCAGACTACTTGTCCATCGAAATGTATGTAACCAAGGGCAACTGTTTTGTCAGATACGAGGATTAGCAAGAGCAAACTATCGATATGATGCATTATCCTATGAAAACAAACGATACTAAGATGTTGTGCTTTGGTAAGTGACGTCACATTGTTTAAAGTATTACGTTACAAGTAATTTATAAGAGTCGTGTGGTATATGATAGGCGCCAGATCAATTTTTCCGGCATGGGTAAAGGCAGAAATGCCGACCGATATGGAAGAAAAGAATAGTTTGTCAATATTCAGTAGCCATTATAGTGATTTTACATAAATTTGGTAATAAAGAATTTAATATATATTTTAGAGTTACAGCACATATTTAGTCTTTAAATCATTCTAACTAATTAGGCCGCCAAAATGACCGTGATGCATATGATGACAAAGTTCAAAGTTTTCAAAACAATAAAAAGTGAACGGGGATATAAATCAAAGCAAAATATGAATTTAATTATGGGCATCATGGTCGAGTTGTTAGAATGTGTAATTAAATTAATGTGACCTCTTCTTGATTGAATGTATTTGGTTTGAGCCCTGCTTACAACTACGTTTCTTAATGTCAAAGAGTTTCCCGACTGTGTCTTACAGAGGATGTGGCCTAGCACTGGTTCTTCCAAGGAACGACAATAGGTAAACTGTCCGCCTGCAAAAATAACTGAACTGCAGTTGACACAAGTATTTATCCCTACTTAACGAACTAAGAACCTAACTAAAAGTTGAGCCGAATCGAGGAAAGGTTAAAGAAGGCGAAACACCGACGCATTTCTATATATTTCCTACGATGCTTTAAGACGAAAGTGTTACTTTGATCTTTGTATGTTGTGTTACTGACACGTTTTTCTGATACTCTAAAGTCAATGTGATGTCTGACTTAAATTGCAAGAAAGAGATGAACAGTAAGGCTTAGGCAGAAACTATAGCATTGTCATAAAAATAATCTCTCTTCAGAGAGCTTTCAATGGCTAGTTGAAATTGACCGTCATCTGTGCAAAAATATTCCTTTTTAATGTTTCTTTTTAAGGTGGAATGCGCCTCAAATTAGATTCTCGAATTTTCTTCTCACATTTGCACCATGTATATTTCAGTTTATTTCCAAATGCACAGGGAACTTCTATTTGTAATGTATTTTAAACTTGTTCTTCAGTAGTACTCCAAACATAGCTACTGGTGTCACTTTTTTACCGGCGCGCTTTCCGACACAGCCAGCAGGTGTTTAAGCTGTAGCGTTTTGCCTTTGTTATATATTTTCAAGCGACCGAATTTATCTTATATCTTTGAAAAAGATCTACACACTGATATAAAATTTGACGTAAAAAGTTTGACGTTGTAACCGCTATTCACGGATTTGTGACGTCAAAATGGAAATAAATGACTTCGAGTTTTGTTAAAATTTCAGCGTAAAATTAAATTTGTAAGAAATCGGCTCGATGAAAATAACGTTAAAGTCCAATATGTGTTGTAAAACCTATTGTGCTATTAGTTGACATTGTAAAAAGTAGGGGTCACCGACTCGAGTATTTCGTCATTTTACCAATTCGTACCCCTACCCCATGTCTGACATAAGCGTTTAAATGCAATTTTCACATGTGTCCTTGAAATAATTGAAAATTGTATGCACAACTTGATACTTTTTCAGATTAATAATAATACTGTTTATAACAAAATAGTAATGATTTAAAAACAAAATAATATCAAACAGGGAATGCCACGTACCAAAAACGCAGCCTCCCCAAAACGAACCCCACAGCACCCAGAAGTGCACACCACCACCAACACACACACACACACACACGCAAACACACACACAATCATGTACACACACACATATACACTACCAACACACACAAGCATACAAAGCAAACACACGAGGACAAAAAGAACAATTAAAGGAACACAGTGGGGCACCGCCTTGGAACGGTCAGTGGCAAAAAACACCACTGGGGAGCTTAAACAGGTTTATGGTGCGCACCCAACCACACTCTTACCCCCACCATGTTCCAAAAAACAAAAATAAAGACATGAAATGAGCAGTATGTAAATAATGATTACGTATATACATGTACAAACTGAAAAATATCTACTTCATTTAATTTTAATTATTTACATCAATTGTCGCATAATCTTGCATGCCATACTAAACTATAATATTGACGGAATCTTCCTGGAATATCACCAGTTGATGCACAGACAGGAGGAATTAATCAGGTCCCGGTCAAATTCCGCTGATGGGATTCGAACCGGCAACCTTCGAATGAGGTGTCATCCGCTCTATATCTACACATCGGCGTCTCCCACATAGTGTTTACTTCATTCGAGACCGTTTACTATATCTCATTTTTCTAAATGCATAGTTTTGTTCGATTTTCCGTGCCATAACAATGACCTCTTTCAGTGGATGAATAATAATGCCATCGCCATGTTTAATAATAGCGATTTTGATTGTCCGGGTGTTCGAAAAGGCAGATAAGAAAGAAATGTTTCCTTCACTTTAATTTGGTCGTTTAAATTATCTTTCATATTTCATAATCATCACAGGTTGGAAGTGTGAGATAGCAAATCAGTTTTCCGTCACAAGTTTTACAATTATCCAAATATTTCATATGTGTAGTGCTTAAAATGACGTACACAAATAATGGAAAGACAACCACATTACAGAGGGATAAACAGAATGGAAAGACTGCTATCTATTGATTATTTAAAAAACACATTAACATTACACAACTTTAAAACTGAAATAAATATGGGTAGATATGCGGATAAGGATGAGACAGTTCACTTTACTCCGTACTGGCCTGTGTGGCAGAAGACCGAAGTGCGATCCCCGGCAAGGAAACATGGATGTGCCAAGCTGTGAATGAGTTTATCACTCGTGCAAATTAATCAAACCCCATGATTATAAAACTTTTAGATAACTAGAGAAGCAATTTTGAAAGTCATTTAAAATTCTTATAGAAAGCAAGTTAGGCACATTTTAACTAAGAATTTATTAAATGTTTTAATATTATATTGATTCAAAGTTTGAGCACGAAACTAAATTGAGTTATAATCACATTGGACATTGGAAATAACAGAGACACTTTTAGTATTTCACACCCATCTAGAGATGAACTTATTCGAAACCAATAGGCAGTATCACGTGTATCGGTGCTATACACCGGCATGTAAAATAACCAAGGGGTCTCTTCATGGCAGAGATAGGTTCCGGATTCCCGTGTATATGCATTTGTCTCTCTTAAACCAGGGCCTGTCAGGAGTATTGGCAAGTTTACCCTGAGAGAAGTGCCAGGGTCAGCCGTGAATTGCAAACAATCAAAGAAAAAGGTAGCTTAGGTAATTAAACTAGTGTGATTAAAACATCTCACTAGCTAATGAAATAATTAAAACTTCTTCAAAGCATATAATTTTATTTAATGTTACTATAAATAAATGCTATAAGCTTATGTCACATCTGCAGTTTATTAACCACCTCTATCGCCTTACAAAGTATTTCTGAGTTTTTAGTTAGTATAAATGCGCGTTCAGTCGCACAACATGTCAAAATTATGTTTCATAGATTCGAACCCACATGCTGCTAGACTGAATTCTTCACACAACCTTTATTGTCGATAATAAGGAAAATATCAATAAATTTTATTGCACCTACAATATCCATCATCTCGCACTTACGGAAAGTTAATTATTCGGAGTAATCGCTGGGAGATATATTCTTGCAAACAGGTCAGTGTCAGGTTAATTTGTCCGCATAATACGTGTACCGCTAATGAAAAGTCGCTGGTTTTACAACTCATTAGTGATTCGGTTGATTATAGTTTGGGTGTGGCGAACGATAAATTAAAAACCTGGAGCGAAAACAAATTATCTGTTGTTTTAAAACAAAAGACTCGCATGTGAAACTAAGGGCGGCGAATTTGATCTCAATCTCAACAAACAAAAGTTACTAGCTGTCTTTTCAGCCTCGACTTTATATTGAAATTTCGTATGCTTGTGCTTTACACTGGAGAAAAAAGAAATATGTATGGTTATGAAAGGATGTGCCAAAATTTCGAAAACTCAAATATGCATACTTAGCTTGAAAACTTAATAAAACACAAAGGTATGAAAACCTGTGTATACTTCAAACTGTAATGAGATGACGCTTCGAGTGAATTGGGAATACGGAACAATTAGATAAGCAACTAATGTAGTTTTTTTTTTACAAATTTATTTGTCTATATCCGATCTTGCATTGGTTGTTCGAACCCATCTCAGTCACGGAAATACTGAAATATTGTATTAATGTTTCTACCTTTAGAAGTGTGTGTTATACATATCAAGTCGCCACTGGAGCATCTGAATTAATTATATTAGAGTTGCAGGTATGTACCGTATTTTGTTACTATGTAAATGACGGGAGGGTGTACATCCGATCTAGGCGCTATAGAAAAACACTGGTTAAAGATCACATTAACCTATGAATTGTATAAGGCAGATAAAGATTCGTAGCTTTTAAAATAGCACATCCTAGAATATAAATTGCTTTATCTTAAAAACATGAGCCTGTTAATAAAAGTCAAGTTATCCCTGTGCAAAAAATAAAACGTGCAAAGTAACTCCCAGTACATCACAGCGTCATAACTACGTTTAGTGTAGGGGTGAAACTTCGTGGAATTGTAAAAATAGTAAGTCGGTGACCCATCTTTTTATCATATTAAATGATCGAAAAAATAAAAAAAATTATACAGCATATCAAACGTATGCGTTTTTACATCGAGCTGAGTTTTAATAATTCCAATTGTAAGGCAAAATTTTTAAGCAAAACACTGATATAATTTTACCGTTTTGACGTCAAATAATCGCGACTAGCGTCTCAAGCGTCGAAATTTGTTCATCAAATGTAATACCATTTTAAAGAGCGTCTTAAATGCAAGGTGCATGTTGTTTTATATTGGCTATAAATTTAAAATTAAAAGCACGGTGAAGCAAAACTCGGAGAATAATATGAAATAGCGTTATGTGCAAAAAAGTAACGTCAGTGGCAATGTTTGAAGCACAACAGCATAGAAACTGTAAGAGATATCAAAACATTGAAATCGGATTTCTATCAGAAATATCTTTAATTATGCACAGTGTACATTTCATGTAAAAATTCGAACAAAATATTTGAGGCGCATACCACCTTAAGTCTAAATTATGTGTTGAATTCTTGTATTTAGTACAGTATTTTTTCAATATTTCACACTCACTTTCTACATTGTTTATGATAAAGATTTACATATAAAAGAAATGACAGTTTTAGAGACATATTTTTCGGGATTGTCTTCCATGACTGCAATGACACAAATCAGCGAAACATATACCTTATGAACTTTTAACTGGACGACTTCAGCCATACATGTACTCGGTTCATGTTAAAACAACTGTTATATCTCGACAACTTAGTAGGATTCAGATCAGTCTGAATATATGTGCAGACCTATATCTAAATAGTGTTTGGATATCCGTCAAGCAAACAGTGTGCATTGGGCATGCTTCTTTAAGTTTTAACTGTAGATTGATTAACACCACGCTCATGGGATACTTCAATAATGGGTCATGATATAACTTTTATATTTAAACGTCAGTCTCTTTCGTCCAATTACTCGTTATGAAAAAATTACTCAATTACATCACTTTACTACAAATGAGACGGTACTTCATTGTTACTTTGACAAGCGTGTCGGCAATGTTTAAATATTCGTGTAAACTATTTGATGTTACAGGCAGCTCTTATCAATTTTGCCAGACGTTGTAAAATCCAGCTGTCTGGTTAGCGAAATAGTTAGCCCAATTGCGTCTTATCAATACAACACGGGTTCGATCCACGTCCTTAAAAATATGTGAGATGATAGATGGTCACAATATCAAACACGTGTGTTTTCTCATGGTTCCTCCAATAATAAGACCACCATACTCGAACACCTATGTGGTCAGATTTAAAGCTCCATCTTGCCGAATTTAAATAAAGATTATTATTATCATCTTCACCATCATATTCATCATTATTAGTATTATTATTATCATTATTATTATAATGATTAGTAACATCATTATATTTTGATTTTATTATGTACTGTAAGGACACGTACAGCCAAATTATTTTTGGCGTTACAGAGTGACATTCTTTCATAGATCTGACATTTCATAACTGTCATATCTACATACCTAATTCCCTAATCAAAATGCATTCAATACGTACGACAGCCTGGTGGTGACATTTCAACTTCAAGAGATCGCGACTTCAGCTTCACGAATTGACGAAATCAACTACATGAAATCACACATTAAAGATTTTAACATCATGAATTAACGATTTTTACTTCATGAATTCACAATGTCAACTTCGTGAATTCGCGATTTTATCTTCATGAATTCACAATTTGTATTTCATGAATTCGAAATTTCAACTTCACGAATTATGGATTTCAATTATAAAGGAATTCTATCGTCTTCTGCGATTTTGCTTTTTTAAGAAATCGGTCTCTTTCTCTCAATACATAAATGGCATTCTCGTTTGGCGGCGGTGCAGTTTAATGCGCAGCGGCGATATATTGCTAGCATTGTATGTGTACGTTGCCGTCTAAAGTATACGCTTTTGTACAACTATTTATGAAAGCAGTACTTGTGGATATAGCCGTTAGCATAGTGATGTGGAAAGAGTATGATAAAGGATGTTATCATTTTATGTTTCCATGTTTATTGCTGTATATCTGCTTTTTCCTGTACTCACTTTAAAATTGTTTATCACCATTGTACACAAACGATAAATCACATTTTACAAATAAAGTTCTGCCTCAGATATGAAACCGATGCAATTCCTAATTTAATATATGTAATGAATATGTTAACGTCTTCAATTAATGTTAAGTATATGTCAGTATCTGCACATTAATCAACATTTCTTCACAAATGATAACTGTTCTGTTGTGCATTCGTTCGTTCATGTGAGACAATATATCGAACGGCATACGGTCATAGTCTGAATGGATTGAGTGAAGTCAAGTCAATTCTGAGAATGCCTAGCGTTCTTAGATTTTAACTAAATTCATTGCGAGAAATCACTCGGAAAAAGGTAAAGCAACATAGTGAAATGCCTGTTCTTAGAAATACTATTTAGTGAGGGGGAGGGGGAGCACAAAAAAATCATGAAATATGCTTTATTCGTCTTGCTCTGAATCACTGATATATTGTGCATTTGCTCCAGTATAAGTCGTAGAAATGTGAAATTTGTTGCACTTAGAACATGATAGATGAGAATTATGAAGGTAAATTGACAACTTATTGCGATGACGTATTGTACAACTCCAACGTGCAAAGAAAACAAGTTTTAATATTTGAATGATCATTTTAAACAAGTTGAATTGATACTTGTAATGGTATTTTAAACATATATATTATCAAAACCAGTTGCAAGTCTTGATATTTTGCTGTGACTTGCAGTTTATTATTGTTTCATATAAACCTGTATGCAATAGCAAAAACTAGAAAAGTGTCTTTCACCGGGAAACTTACTTCTTCTCCAAATTGCAGTCGGCTTAAATGTTAAGAGTTCTGTTGTTGTTGACAACAATTGCTTTATAAAATCAAGACAGTTAAGAAGGTATTTAGCTGTTTGATATCAAATCAGTCGTATGTATTTTCGTCTGTAATGTTTACCAACGGGCCTTAACTAAGTAGAGGATATTTTGAGTGGATTTTGGCTATATATCAACGGAAACCGTACTTTCCAAATACCGGAAACTTCCGAAAAAACGGACGATTTTCAGTGTCCGGAAATTTCCTCCTCTAGTTTCTATGTAAAACGTACTTCCGAATACCGGAACTTCCAAATTCCGAATATCGGACGATATTTTCGTCAATTTTAACTTATCTCAGTACAAATTGTCTTCCAAAAAACGGACACTACAAACACTTGGATAATGAATAATTGCCTCTGGCAGTGATTGCCCTTGTTTGGGCAATTAGCGGTTATCGTTTATTTTGACACGCGTTAGAATCACAAATCGTCAATCAAAGGATTAAGAATGTAACATAAGACTGTAAGTATTAGATAATGATAACGAATTAAAGAAAAGATCAGCCGATTAATGTTTGATGTTTACATAAACATCTTCAAACACCAATTAATTCTAATTTAGTTATTATCAAAGTATGATTTATTTATAAAATTAGACCGAACAATGGTTTTGTTTCGTAACATATCACAAACTGTCGCGACTTCAAATTCTGAAATAGGTTAGTGAAAATTGAACCCATTTATTTTGATGAGAATATCAATAAGATGATGACATTTTATGAAATTGTATCATTTTGATAATACAAATGCCCGAGACAACTCCGATACGTCGTAGAATTGATTTGTCGCTGAAGGACAGGGTCAAAATAATTCGTGAGTCTCAACTATTTCCAAAACCAACTCTTAATGTGTGTGTTTTATTTTTGAAATTTATTTGACATGATATTGATTGAAAAATCGTTTTCTTGAAGTACAAATGTATCTTATTTTCCCCGGACGCGTCCCAATTTGAACTTTATTTGAGATCAGTGTTCTGAATTTACAATGTACAATCACCTTCTATGCATTAAAAACTTAGGACCTTTCAGACCAAGATGGACCTTTGATTATCTCTCCCCCTTTTCAGTCTTAATCACCCAGTCTTCCAAATACCGGACTTTCTGCAGGTCCCGTTGGTGTTCGCTTTCGGAAGTTCCACTGTATTCCTAATCCACTAAAAAAAAACACGTTTTATTTTCAGTTCATGCTATTTTGAATACGGTTTAGCTTTATCATCTACATGTAAAAATAAATATGACATACTTATATCGCCTCACTGTGAATGATAATATAATATGTCACACCCGACTGATACTATATCAAAATATTTCACTGATGGAACACAGTATTTCATTAGTTAGCATAACATAAGTTGGTATTGTTGAGATATATGAAAATTGAAAATCCAAATATTGCACAAATAACATAAATTTGCAGCATGCATATACATGTTTGACTTCTATTCAGAGAATGCCTGCAACTGCATTTGGGTGACAAACAAACTGTAACACATTTTCGGAATGGGGAGTTGTATCCTACTTTAAAAACTGTTAACTGCTTTGAAAATTTGGCCGGTACCCGTGAGTTTCAGAATGAACATAAATGTTCTAAAAGGCGCTCTTAAGCTCATCATAGTAAGATTTTGTTTAGTTCTCAGGTCATAGTAGACCTTTCTATGAAATATGCAAAACCGGTGGACTTTCTTCCCAGCAAAATTTGATATTCCTTTTTGTCTTCTTTTCAAAATTGTAACCGTGTTTTTGTCTATCGGCAGATTAAACGCAAGTTATTTTAAATTGTATCATGGCTACTGCATATTTGTATAGGAAAACACTGTACTGTATTTGTGATAATTTGCATTGTGTATGAGGGCGGAGCTTAGACCGTGCTCTATCTACAATAGAGCACATGATCTATCTGCAATAGAGAACATTTTTCAGATTATTTTTTTCAAAAACAAAAACAAGCAACAATTGCCAAGAAGAAAGATGTAGCTCTGTAAAATTGACTTAAATGTTTAAGAGGAATGGGAAAAGTGGACATGCATATACACGAACTCGAAACACGAGTCTCCTGAGCAGTTTATGTCATGCAGTTTTCATTTGTGAAAGCATGATGTCGTCGGCATCTAAAGGAACTTGTAAAAGAATGATATCGTCTAATTCTTCTAATTGACTGAATTTAAGTTCATTAGCCATCTGTAACAAAAACATTATCCTGCAATTCTAAAATATCCATAATGCAGTGTTCATCTATCCTTCTTAGCGTTCTTTTTTAAGGAAATTGACAAAGATCAGTGACCAAACAATATTAACGTGATCCCACCCACTTTGTTACGTCACACGATGTTTCGGGGCCTGTGAGCTGTCAATCAAAATGCACATGATGGTGTACGTGCCATTATCAACGTGCCATAAAACAAATCAGATAGAGTGACTGTTTGCTCAAATAATTACGTCATTTCTCGAAGGCTACGCCCTCGAAATAACATAATTATTCTCGCAAACAGTACTCTATCTAATACATATATTGCAAAATGCAGGTACAAGCACAGTGACATTGCAGTCTATTACTCAATATACTGTTGTTTTAAAAAAACCCTTTAAATGGCTTTTTATCAACCAATGCAGTGAATGTCACCAAACCTCCCTGTAGCAATCAAGTAATGTCCCCTTTCACAAAACATGAAATGGTTCCGGTCAAGTGCACACAGGGCCGGTGTAATACAAGACAGGAAACATCTCAACAGCTTCTTCTCATTAAAATGGATGGCATGTTTCCGAACATTAAAATCAGATAATTGAATTAAACATGTATCAGTGGAAAAGCCACGTAATACAGCCGCAGACCGCTTGAAAACAGCTAGCTAAGACGAGCAAACTGAACCCCCGTTGTATACTGCTCGTCGTGATTAAAGCCCCAAAGCATGTATAGGAAAGCTGACAGGCAGGTAATAGAATGGGAGGTACAAGTGCTTCGAAACTAAAATTCTTAAACAGTGGCATATGAACATGGTTACTATCAAGAAATATTGGCCGCAAATTTGACAAAACTGTAAAAGCTGATCGTTGGAAAACGTGGGTAATGAATTAATATTAAGTTTGAAAAAAGTGCCCATACAATTTGAAAAATAGTGGGACACGTGTTAATGACTCTTTTCTTAATATACTAATGCAGAGTGTTTAGTAGTATATGCACCTTTCGAAAAGATGATTCCGATCTAATGCATAAAGGGGTCACTGCTATTAAAATAGGAATGGCAGGTCACAAAAACTTGACAGTTCTCTAGAGTACAGTACTAAAGCACCATAGGGTACTACAGTAGAGTACTAAATACTTAGCAACGTTTGATGATATTAATTCCAGACGCCGCTGACCAGTTGAAATACAGCTTGTTTAGACTTGAGCGACTTAGAACTAAGTTGGCCCTTTTATATACTACCTGTTTTTAAAGCCCCACTGTCAAACGCGTGTACAGAAAAGCCGGGAGCAAAGTAATGCATGCTACATTGTAATAGATTGGGAGGTATAGGGTTTTCCAAAATGTCAAATTACTATTAAACAGTTGCATATGAACAAAGTAACTATCGGAAATACTGATGATGGGCCAGAAATGTGACTATACTGTAAAAGCTAATGTTTGAAAAACTTGAGTGTGCCATAATATTACGTACGTTTAGACATGTACATTAAATTTGACAAAAGTGAGGACCAGTGTTAATATACCATAACGTATTCGTGCCTAGTAACGTATTATGTACACAACTATGTTCATTTTCAAACAGTTATGCGCTTAGGTAGACGACACATACAATGTTATAAGATAGGACTAAAATTCTCAATCTTGAAAGCATAAGTTTACAAAAGCCTCAATGAAAGAAAATAGACTTATTTAAATTGAGACGGAGTCAGAAGATCCCATTGTCACAGATTCGATATGGAAGAGAAATCATTCTTTCTCCTAAATGATTATTCATACACATAGCACATAGTTACCTCATAGGTATACATTGTAACATGTATATGGGAATACAAGTGAATTTTAGATCTCAGACCAACACAGTATATAATACATGTATGACAAAATAAGTTTTACACGTGAATGGGTGCAGTGATTTACATTCATGCTGGAGATTGCCTATATGAGTTGATGGAATGTGGGGCGTATCTCAGGATTTCTTCAGAAAGAAACTGGGAGTACGATGGGTCGAGAAATATTGCATTGAAAGACCTAAAGTCACTGGACCCGTAAAAGTATGTGGGAGCAGATATGAATGCATCAACAAAAGTTACGATTAAAAACAAAAATGCTTTGGATTTAGTAAATACGCGAGAAGGAGGAAAAAATTGTCACAGGAGATTGCTGAATTTTATATTAAAGTATAACACATGTATTTGAACAAATAAAATGCCCATATTTTTATAAATTCTCAATTAGAGGTTCTAATGGTCAGTGGCAGAAGGGAATGAAAAATTGAAATCATAGCTCAAATATTGTAATTCCCATGGTAGTCCTAATAATTTTGTAATTTTAGTCGAGTTAATCTCCTTTTTCATACAAACCATCTTTAAATAATGCAATGAGGGCATGTAGGTGTGCGTTATTTAGTATCCCCACTGCAATGATTATTTCCTTTATAAATCCCCGCAATTAATAATAAAAGCTCTGTGCAAATACAATAAGAAATAGCCGCGGCATGTGCTGAAGGCGCCTTTTGATATCCAATTATTGTAATCAGGAGTATAATGGGATTTTTTATATATTATCTGTATTTTCTTAACACCTCCGAAGGCTTACCCACAAGCTGTATTATTGGATCACCTTCGGCAGGCTGGCGGGCGACGTCCATAATGTTGTCCGGTTCTAACTTAAGGGCAACTCTTGACCAATCGTCACTAAAATTAAGCGACCAAGTTTGATAACAAGTCACATCGCCGTAGTCTCTCCGGAGGATACTTCCATTGAAAACATGGGTGCAGCGTTGGAGAGACGTCTGATCTATTACTCTATCAATAACCTGACCCATCTTCACTAAACTTGTTGTGAATATGTTTATAGCCCAAATATATCGGCAATAAGTTCAATGACCAGCCAAGTCG
>JAFMSR010000912.1:0-38420 GCA_022818135.1 Saxidomus purpurata | reverse complement strand
AGAGGGTGCGCCCGCACCATATCTTGAAAATTAATCTACGAAACTGACAAGTTTCTATTCGCTCCTTAGCTCCTCGCCAGTACTCACACCATGGGAAAATATCTGACTGCACGATATGTTAGTTGTTGTGATAGCATGTGTCAGACCACATTCAGGGGTTGCTGTCAGCAAGCTGGGGAAGGCCGAGATCGCAAGAAAGGCGAGGCGGCGGATGAGAATGATAGACACAGAGAACTCCTGGGAACATGTTTGGACAGGGGACCGCTACAGGTAAGTTATTTGTCTTTATTCTTAATGCGTCAGGACTTCTCCTGCGGGCTTCCCCACACTCTAAGTCATCAAAGTGTCTAGCTGATTTGGAAAAATCATCAACGTTACTGCTAATATTGCAATATTTTTTCATTAGTCGTTATCATGTTGATGATCGCCATGTTGATGATGATTGTGATGAAGATGAGTTTTATTATTACATGTATATGTGTAAGCGTACGTATTACCACGAAAATAAAGACAGAAAAAAGCATGTGCGTATTGGTATGTAAGACCTGGTTCATGTGGAACATTAATGAAAACTCATCAAAATTGTGCTTTACAATTATCGTGAAGGCAAAATGATAAAAACATTGTTGCACAATATGTTGAAAACAATATTTTTAAAGAAACCATTAGCTGATACATAGCACCTTATTCCGGATAAATAAAATGTTATGTACATCCTGTTAACCACTCTTTAGATGACTTTTTTTTCATAGTAAATTGATTCGTAAGTGATGAAGAGTGAGACGAATGATGACGCATATTGCTTATGTCGTTTGAAAACATTATGAAATGATGTAACAATTTGAAACGCATCGAAACCTACGTAATAGACAGATGTTTATAAAAGTTTAAAACGTATTTCTTGTTGTTTTTGTTCATGAATTACACCAGACAAAAATCATGACCTTAAGATTTAGAAAAAAGGAGGAAGGATGCAAGGAAACGATCTATTTCGTTAATTAAAAGTTACTTAAAATTCAAATTTACATTTGTGTTAACAGTCTGCATCAGCCGAAACTTGTGCTTTGTCATTGGTTATATATATTTGCTTCACCACTCCAAACCACATGAAACAATTATAATAATAATATAATGATGAGTATTACTTATACGCTTTATTATCCTATGGAACCCAGCTGATACGTGTAAAAAGTGATAAAATCTGCAACATGCAAGTTCGTGCGCAATACAGAAAAAAACACCGTTAGAAATGCTAAATATAATTATTGTATTCTTGTCATATGGTCGCAGCGTGCACTTTTTATTTTCATGGTATAGGAATAAATACACGCAGACTCTTCTGTAAATGCCTAGAAGTTTTAAAAGCATACTGTTTTAGCTTTTTCCAGCTTTCATCAGAGCCTCCTAATTACAGCTTGAATGTAACATATCGATCCATCAATTAAACTAAAACATTCTTCGCTTCTTTGGAAACGGTAACTGTCGTAAATAACAGGCTGGTATCGTTTAAGCAGATATCACATTTGTACGAAACAGGATGTGTTGTATAAGTCGCAAAGTTTTCAAATTCTCTACCACAGAAATGTCGAACAATAGTTTCGAGTCATACATCTCTGAATAATTTTTTTTTAGTTTAGTCCAAATTGATCATTGAGCTTACGTTTTGTAAGATACTCGCATCACAAAGTGTTTAGCAGATCTATTATTTTGAGGGCGCTCGGCTTCCTAGTAAAAACGTTTTACTCTTTTTTTTCAGATACTGAATGACATAGTAAAAATGATACTGTCTTCCAATTATACATATTACATTAAATATAATACCAACGTTCATTTCTATGGCTATCCTGTTGGCTACATTGTTCCGTATGTGGATAGAGACAAGTCTTGATCTCACTAACTCGGCTGTTGTAAATCACCTTAGTTTGTTTGTTGTATTGAACTTTTAACATAAATACTCAAAACATTTACTATTTATTATACTATTTATTTATTTATTTAACAAGTTATATTCTTTTTACAAGTCTTTGTTTGTAGAAAAGACCCGAGCAGGAAGTTCAACAATAGCAGAGTAAATAAACTCATTTCGGCTTCGCCTCATATATGTAGATAAATAAATAAACGCCGTTTAGGAGGAAATAATTGCTACCAATTTGTAAACATCCTTTGAGCAATGAGAGAAAAATGAAAATGCGGTTAGTTTGAAAAGCTTTAACATGTTGTTCAGCAGGTAGCGTTTATTATGCTGCAATAATCTTGAATATTCTTGCACACGTAGCTGTAGTCGTTTAATTCATAGGGGAACCTTTAGAACCCCGACATTGTATGAATAGAGATACTCCTTTCATCTTGGGATACGGTATACGTAGGTAGATTGCGCACACACACATAAGAGGTCCCATCTAAATCAAAGTGAGACATAATATATAAGTGCATGCCATCAGTGCTGACTTAACATCCTTTGTTTTGTTTCTTTCTACTTTGTAGTTATAGGGTGATAAGATAGATAAAAATGTGAAATTTTAGATGTCCTAATAAAAGTCATAGAACGTAATGGCATAAATCGCTACCATGTAATACTGGGTGTGGAACTTCTGGGGGGCTGCTTTTCAGAGGATTCGGACGGCGGTAACAGGTCTTGGGTTTGGACCTAGCCGAGATCCTTGGGTTTCCATAACTTTCATGTGGGCGGGTGGGCTGGCCCAGACAGGCAAACCATGGTGAATGGTGCATGTATGTTTTTCAACGTGTAGAATGGAAGCTTTTGATGATATATTTATACTTAACATTCTTTGTGCTTTATACCCAGCTTAGGTATTTAGCATTATGATACTTCCAGCGTAATACACACATTGCTTTCTTTTACCGCCGTTCAGCTGTTAAAGGCAAAAAAGCAGCCACTATAGATAGCGCCGGGGTTCAAAGCTGTTGAACATACATAATGAGATAAGTAACCATCTGATTGCTTTTCACTTTCATACATGCAATGTATATATGAATAAAAGCAACAGCGAAAAAGCAGTAAAGATAAATAATGAAAAAGAATATGTTCATTGTGACAGCAGCAAGCACATTATCGCAAGATCCTTATTGGAAAGTTCGTAATGAGTGTTGTTGTCCATAAGAACATGTATTTGCGAAAATAATCGTTATATCTGCAAATACATGTTAATTAACATATGGATAGAGAAAATATACACAAAAAGTACAAAAAGAGAGTGATAGAATGTGAATGAACAAGAGGGAACAAGAGATTTATGAAAAAAGAATAAATGAAAATGTGAATGACAGGGTATGGTCGAACAACAAGTATGGTCAGTATAAAGAGCAGGGATCAATCGGCTGTCAGTCGGAGCAGCAGCCACTATGTTGGCTTATCTTATAAATTTTGAATCTGCTTTCCGTATTATCAAACCTTAACAGATATTTTCTTTTACGATAAGTTTTACGATTGAAAACAAGCAAGTATATAAAGTGGCTCCGCATATAATAGTAAAACAAATACTTTATTAAAATTTAAATCAAGTAATCGGCTGTCTTTTTATGTGTGTAAACAACTTTCTTTTACACCGACCGAATTTAAAACCCGGAGTGACTTCATTGTTGTGACTCGGTGCTGTTCTTAATTGAATTTCACTTTTTTTAATTAATTATTTTTTATTCTGCATAGCGTTGGGTCAACCTTGGTTGGTCTGAAGAAAAAGCACTCAATCTATAAATTTCTATCGAAGGAAGACAGATTAGAAAGTGTTTTGACAAAATATTATGTACACATTACTACATATTGCTATGACTAAATACTATGGTATAAAATGTTTACTTTAACATTTAATGAACTTAAAAAAATATCGACACGATGATTATTATTAAGTCATATTTTTATCACATTGCCTCTTTCAATTCCTATTAAATGTTTCTTTTTAAATCTAGTATCAGCCAGCTCGATATCATTTATCGGTAAATGTAACAGTTCCACTTAGCGCTAGCATACATTATCGATTTTGCTACCATGATTGATGACTTATCATGGGCTTGAAACTTCCGATCGGCCACGATCAATATTGATGTAGACAGTATTTGATTATCGATTTTCTTGAAACTGGTGTTGTATCAGCTCGCGGTTGGGCATGATGGTACAATAAGTTTAATATATTATCGCACACTACTGCTAATTGTATTCAGCTTTATTATCACTAAAAATTTGTTTTCCTAGTTCTAGGTTTCATGTTGCGTAGCAACGCAGATATTTCTACGAAATTGCTTTTCTTTTAGATATTTTGCAGAATTTAGTATGACGTCAAAGTGCTAGCCCAGATGATTTGTGATTGAGTCTTTATCATTACGGACATAAAAGCAAACAAATCAATGATAGATTTCAGCTGTTAGAAGTTAGAACTCGTGTTTGCATAAAAGTATTGGTTTATCGTTTTCTAATAGACGAAATTAATAAATTCAGGACCAGCCTAAAGACAAAACACCTTTTAACCTTAGCTTCCTATATTATTTCTATGTAATGGGACAACATTTGAATTGTAATTTTTGCAATTACTTTACCCTGATGAAATGTTGGTGTTGCATTAGATTCTCACTTCATAGCAAAAACAGACATTTTTTTGGTAATCAAGGTTTCATGTCTTATGTACAGAAAAAGAACGTAAGGGTAAAGCATTGCTTAGCCCAATATAACAAACTTGGAAAGGTCCCAATACATTTAATGTGTTCAGCGAGAACTTTTTGATGATATTCAGTTCGGTAGGCTTTACTTCACTTAATACAGTTTTTGCTCCGCTATAATTCAGACCAAACGTTTATAACCAGAAAATGCATACAGCTGAGATTCAGTCTCACTTCGCTTCTTTCTCTCAGTCAGTGTTTGTGATGGTCAGACACCACTTTCAAGTGCACTAAGACGTAAGTATTACTTTTACGCTAAGGTACATATACCTGACCGGAAATCTTTCTAGTTAGGCGTAAATACAGGGGGAAGCAACTCTCCCTCATAGACCCTATATTGGTAACGTATTAAAATCTGGGTATTTGTTTACTATTTTTATTAGAGTGGAGCGGCTTGGGATGAACACATATCAAGCAATAATTACTAAAGAATAATTACTAAAAGAAGTTGTAAATAGATGACCTTTATAATTTAACTTGTCACGGCAGCATTCCGCCACGTATAACTCCTTTTTCACTGCATTCGAGGCGCGGGCCCGACAAAGAACGACAACTCTCACCTTTGCATTGTCGGGCAGACGACTGCATGCAAAGAAAACCATCGTTGAACTTCATGAGTGTTGTCCTGCTTCACACGCACATCAGACGACTTTGATGCATGCAGAAAGTGGGGTCAAAAACAATTGAACAATAAATATGAATAAAAGATATCAAAAATTGTTAAAATGCCGTGGTATATATTTAATAAACTTCTTCAAAAGATCACGTAAGACTACCTGCACTATATAGTCCCGATAGGTAGATAGATCTATTCAATATAAATGCCTAATCAACATTAAGAAAATAAATTCACAAACATACAATTAACACAAATGCATGCATGATTGCTAATATAGATAGCACAAAATAGAGTAAAGATTATCTATCTCGTGTCTTGAAATATATTATCTGTGTTCTGAAAAAGATATAGAACGCTGCCCAAAGATAATATCAACATGGAGTAAAAAGGCTGGCATCAAAGGAAGAAAACATGAGTTTCTTTTTTAAACATTTCAACACATATATATCAGTAATAAAACGAGTAGAAGAAATATCGTTTCAAAGCTGAAATGAACAGGCGGGATAAACGGTAACGCACCCGGCAAATCAATTAAACTTTTAAATGGGACAGGCATGCCAATTGAATTATTTACAACTGAAATGCAGTAGTAATTTAATTATAACAAACATATGCAAAATGTATTTTCGTGCACAATAAATACATACACAAAGATGTGAGGGCATGTTAAACAAGCTAGACGTATGGCAGGAATGAATGCAATGCATAAACATTGCTGTGTTTCGGCCAAGCAAACATACAATGCCCTTGCACTCTACACATTTGGCTCCAATAAAAACAAAGTATGATTTGGCATAAACTGTAAGCGCACTTATTTGCGGTAGAAATGCGCAGAAGGCTGTGATTATAAGCCGACATAACTATCGGTGTTATTTTCACATAATCCAAAGTCGGGAGAGAACCGAACCTGAAGTGTAACCACTCACTGACACACACATGCTATTTTATCTATATAGATGTTTGTTGTATATGACAGAGGTGGCTATGTATGATGTACCGACTTTACTGGAGACCCTCCTAACCTGGTGAAGGTGTGAAGCTTTGTAGAAAGTGCCGGGGACTTGCTGCAGACGTGTGCTTACCTCAGACACTAACAACTTGGCCTTCTCATATTTGCGCCCACTGACGTTGCAGAAAATCACTCCCTAGTCTCGGGAGAGATGAAGCCAGGTGTTGACCTGAGGGTAAGCAGCTTGTTTTTGCTCGATGTAACAGTGAGTCAATTGTGTTTGATTGTAAGTAAATACGTTACTATATATATGAGTAAAACATTTTGTTTATATTTAATAAGGCTGGTAACGATTCTTTCATGTTTGGGGCTCCTCACAGCGTAACCGCCGTCGTAGGCGTAGTAAGAGTCGAGCATCCTCAGCAGTTTTACAATGGAGACATAACACACTCTTTTATATAATAGCACACAATTTCATTACAAACTGGATTACTAATAATGTTTTGCCCTGTTTTCTTTTTTTTAAAGTTTTATACATAATGGTGCAATCATCCTTCACATTTACTTTTCAGAACACTGTAAGTTTTAAATTTAAGTCTGTTGTAAAGTAAGTTATTAGCCTTATAAAGTGTTGAAAATTGCTTGAGGGTGATTAACACTCCTTACCTGCAACTCCATTGTAGCATTTTTACATGAATCCTTACAATAAATGGATTTAGAAATAATTATTACTCGTATTATGTAAATATCACTTTCAATAAAAGGATATAGGTTGTCTTATCGTCATGTTTCTGAAGATCAAAGACCTGTTATCGATACAACACCAGAAAACTTCTCCTTGGGTCACGTGGCTGGGCGTTTGACGACATCAATTGTTTCAGACAATCAGATCATTGAGACTGCCAGTCCGGGCTGAAGACGACACAGCAGGCCGAATGTACCAACGTCCAGTCATATTTATATTTCTTAATATTCCCTAGACAGTTTTATTGTTACAATCACATGCTAAGTGCGTCCGTTCTTTCTAGACAAACGGTCGCACTTCGAAATGGTCCACAGACAAAATATGTCCTGGCCATTTATCGGCGATCACGGTTGGAATCAACTGAACCTCACAGAAGTGTGTTGCTAAGTTTAAGTCGATTGTGCAGGCCTCAAAGCGTTCCTTGCTCGGATGATTCTTCATTGAGTTATTGCCCTCACACTAACTATAGAGTGTATATGGAGATGTTTGTCAATGCCATTTCTAAGCAATTCAACGAAACCTCATAGAAGCCAGTACCACGCATAGCGTTGTGCATGGGGTCCGGACAAGTTGCACTCATATATTTTTCATTTATTATTGCCCTTTTGATGTATTCATAGAAACGGTGTACATAGAGATATTGCTGGTAATAAGAGTGAGTATTCTGTCCGCTAATTTCTCATAGTTAGACTGGCAAATACGATAGCAGTGAAACAGTCCCAAATAGTAGCGCAAATTTTCAGCATGTTACACCTATATAGATTTCGTTTATTGTCCGTTTGAATTATTTACCTACATACTTTATATGTACATATTGAAATGCTTTTTGACACCATAACCATTTTTAAGTCACGCAACCTCAACCATCAGTGTGCACCAATCCCATGAGCAATGCTCTTTTGAGTTCATTGAAAGTCTGCTGTGTTGAAGAGGCCAGCGTAAAAGGCAGTATCGGTGTCGTATAATTTGCGGGTATTCATCACCTTTAGTGATCAATTAGTTCCCTTCTTCATCAGCGTTTACGATTTTTCTAAGAAGAAATGCACTATTAAAAGGACAACAATTGAAGAAAACGTAAACGATTTTCATCTTCTATTTATATATGGTAGTGATAAAAAGAGATAGTAGTTCACAGAATGACTGACACATATTTTGATAGATCACTAGCAACAGTTTGTTTGTTTATTTGTAAGGATGCTGCAACAAGTTGTCTTTCTAACTTTCATTTATTACCTTTACATAATATACGATCATTAGTTGTTGACGGCACAAAGAAGGTCAAAAGCGCAGACACACAACATCGCTAGCAATGGAGTGCGGTCCATGGCAGATGAGATGTGCGTTAAACCCGGTAAGCCTATATTGATCTTGTACGGAAAAAATTTGAACCTGGTAATGGGCAAGTATTTCTATTTTTTTCTGTCGGGTGACCCGTACTTTTGACTTTGGCTTATTTATGTCTTATTAATAAAACAGTTTGTATGAGAAAGTGATACGTATGTCCAAAAAGCCGTTCAAATGTCACAAAGTAAGATAGTAAAGAGGTTATAATATTATTTTTCCTGAATACTTATGACTCATTATCTCATACACGTTGTGCTTGAGTAGCGTTTCTGTGTAAAACACGAACTAACACCAGATCCACAGGCCAATTAATTGCAAACACGCACTGAAACTCAAGACATTACAGGAACACAGTCCGCAGATGTTTATTAGATAACTGAGTCAATAAGTTTTTCTTGTGTACATTTGCAGTAATTAATTTAAACAAATATAATATGTTAGAAAAGTTTTATACATTGTATATACGATTTTTTCGTATTGAATCATAATACTAGAAAGATACACTGATGATTTTAGTTTGTACGCGTTGAAACATTCACAAACTCACCAGTGTCAGTATTATGTTACAAGTATTAGTAGGTAATGATAACATGGCTATTTTTTTATACAAATGTTTGCATGGGTAGCGTTTGCCTTCGTATGCTGCATGGGCGTACTTTTCACATGTTTTGTTTCAGACTAACGCATTGTATATTTTTGTAAATACTTACAAACAAATATCACTTAACACTATTGACTTCTTTCTTATATACGCAAAGAAGGCTCATAAAAAGCAAAGTTTAACGCATCTACTGCACACATAGTGTATTTTTGCAGACAGTTTTATGTGTTAATTTTTGTTGCTGTTCATTTAAATGTTAAATTAATGATTATGTCGCATTAGTACGCTGGTGCTTAGATATAAAAAAATCGACCGATAAATGATATGAAGCCGGTGTCGTTGCTGTTGGTAGACTCGGCAGTGGAAGGGAAGCAACTCCTGCATGCGGCTGTTCTTTCGAAATTCTCCCAGTCAAATAAGAAAAATCAATACTTGAAAGTTATTAGTTTCTTCATACTGGTAGCATGAAGAGTTTGTTGGTTAAGTTATTATTTCCTCTTCTACGCTTGGTGTGTACACACACCATATTCAGTTGGATTTACTTGGAACAAATGCGCATGATGTCACTGGCCGTGCTTGCAGGCATCTTCATACTGTTGTGTGAATAATTCGCGGAAAAGAATTTTTTAACTGCCTAAAATATTTCCGTGAAGCGCGTTGCATGCAAGTGAAATCACGATGCAGTTCAATATTGAGTAGTAAATGTACCACACAAGACAAATAGTTCAACCAGTTGAAATTTCACCGGAATTCCAACCCCGTTGTACCCCCTATTGAAATTTTAGTTTATGTTAACAAAACGTTAGAATGAGTGATTACCGGACGCAGTCAGACAATTTGTCGTTCTGATACTTGACCTTCGTGGTTAGATAACTTCGCAATCGCAGCAAATCGTGATATACATTCGGTTTATCACCCAAAATCTATTTCCTAAATAAAATGTTACCTTTTATAATGATCGCCATTATGACGTATATATATACACAGGTAAAAGACAATTGTGGTGCTTATTTTCTGCTTAACTTTTATACGCTCTTGGGTCTTCAAAACTGGGTGCACACCAAGAGAGGAGACAAGCAATGTTATTTGCACCTGTCGACACTGCTTTCAAAACCATAAGCATTTGATGAAAATCATGTCCAATCCAGACTGCTGTATGAAAGTATGTTTGCATTAAAATTTATCTGGAAACAGTATGATTTAATAATAGTAAATCAGTTTATGTGGTAAAAATGTATGTTTTGCTCCAAACCGCACGAATGACAACAAGCAATGTTTTTCTAAACATTCATGTAAAAAAGTTATAAAAGAACAATGCTCAGTTTTCGATGTCTAGGTACCTGAGGTATGAAATTATGCACAAAACTAACTTCTAGAATGATTCAAATCAGTGGTACGAATTTGTACCAACACCTTGCCAGCCTGTTCACTTTTGTATTTCAGACGTGTTGAAGAACCACTTGTTGCCAAATGTAAAAGATATATGTTCAGCTGTACAAGTGGCGAGAATCGTACATTTAACATTTAAAAAAAAAGCACAAAATCCTCAAATAACAGGGACGTGCAGACGACAAATTATAGTAGATGGTAAATCGTTACCTCCGACATAATGCCAATGAATGGTGTTTTGTATAATTGATGATGTGCTTATACCAGATGAAGGTGTGTTACATTCGTTCCAGTTTCAGGTTTGTTGGTATTCAGTATATTTTTAAAAGTCCCAGGATCTTTTTGAATTAACTGATATTGTCAAATAAATATACTGATAAGATAATGATAGAACCATGTTCCCACACTCTAAACCAATGTTGACATATTCATTTCTTTTGTATTCAAGGCCCTTTCACACAAAAGAGAGTTGACAGGAAGCCTTTTTTTTATTTTTTGCAATATCATTGAAAATGCCTCTTATATTTCTAACATGCACATCGTTTGGCAAAGTTATTAATGTTTTTGGTACAAATAAGTCATTTCAAATAAAGAGCTACTTTGTCAATGTGGTTCTGGGACTGCTGAAAAGAAATCAGGTAGTTTATAACTCTTACTTTTACTAATTAGGGCATATACAAACACCCAGGTTTAAGTTATAAATGCCAGTATAAAAAACAAGGCTAATATCGATTTAGTAAAGACTTTTTTCGTATATAACGACACCATACCACAACGGAAGTGACAGCTCAACACAAGCATTGAACATACTTCAGTTGGTGGAGAAGAAGGATCTTATCGAGTTTGGAAAACTCGTCGATTCGGAATGAAGAAAAAGAATTTTAAAATTTGCTGAAAACGTGACGGTCTTTAAAATTGGCAACGCAGCTATAAAAGTATGTATGTCTCCTATCTGGCCCATTTTTTCTAGCTCTTGATTTCCCCTATCAAACAATATATACACATTTATATGTTATGAAAGTTATGACATAAATAAAATAATCGCCTGAACATTTTACGTAGCTTAAATATATACCAAAGTTTAACAGCACTACATGACTGTGACAAGTTCCGACTAATGAGATTTTAAAAGCTTTAATTAAATAGAACAGGTCAGGACTTCGATATATAGATCACTGGATAAGACTTGTAAATATAAAAGGATATTGAGTCGATTTATTTAACAAAATATTAACTGTTGTTAATCTCTTACATTTGCATTTTATTCTAGGTAATACTACAGAAGTTGTCGCTAACGGTAGAAAGGACGAGCAGGCATTACAGAAGTTCTTCAGTACCACATTGTACTGCGTCCTGTCACAGTCACAGTTCTATAACACCTGCAGCTCGATACACCAGGCACTAAATTGAGAGTTAACGAATATTCCTCTGTGTTAGTTACAAGGTATGTATACTTTACAAGTCAACCTGTGTGACATCCTCTTGCTGTCTCAATAAACACGATAATCACCACCGCTTTAGCAAGATGGTGGCTATTACACGAAAATCTGGGGGAAGTGTCGAATTTCAAAGCAGAAATAATTTAAAAAATCAGTTATAATAGCTTATATTTGAAAGTGATTTGAGAGCGCCGATTATTTGTGTCCAAAAGGATCATTACATAAATGATACAATGAAATCTAAGTTCTGTATTTATATAGAAACACATGTTATTTGTATTTGTTTATTCTAACCGTTAAAATCGCTGTGACAACACAAAGAAGCAATTTTGTGTCCTTTGTATATTTAATGAAACATGGAATTTCTGTTTGAAGTTCCCCGGACGTCACGCCGGACCCAGACTGTTCAATGCAAACATACAGAAGTCCTCTATTAAAAAGGTTAAACGGAGCAGTGCACGTTATTGACAAGGTAAGTCTGTAGTAGTGTTCTTACTTAGAAAGTACAAAGAATATTGTCTACAGTAGATGGAGATAGTAAAAAGTCCTTATACAAGGAAAGTGACTACATACATAAAAGAAATTAAATCATTCTATAATTATGTGTACGTTCATAGAATAATCAGAAATAAACATAATATTATGCCTATTGTAAATATGAACAATTTTTCGAAATGTACAAAAAGAAAAAAATAACACACTTAAGACCTTATAGTTATGCCGATAAATTGTTGAAAATTGCTATTTACAGTTTCAATTCGACAGAAATTAAAGAATGTGCTCAGTCACTAGGAACATATTAGGAAACCATTGATAAGTGACAAAGAGTCACTATAAACAGGAGGCTGCTAAGTTGGTCGATACCGGGCCAATGTTATATACGTTAAAAGCTTAACAGAGAGCTACCTCCTTAAATATATGAAATTTTGAAAAATGGTACAGTAGCGTTACAGTTTTACAGGTATGATGCCACCTCTCTTCCGAAATAGCGTAGATACTTGCACAGGGACAAACACTTTTCAACACCGGTAGAGCTCATCATTGTCCGGACCGGGGACACACTCCAGGAGACTGGTCCTACACTTGCCTCGCACCGTTAACGAGGGGTGATGTGACATGATACGAGATACGGCAACAGTTTATTATTTTGTTTCACGTTCTTACATAGTGGAGTAAAAGGATATACTGTCGACCGAAACCATAACAAATAAGAATACGCCAGCCAGCATAGTTAATAAGCATTCTTAAGATAGTAAGTAAGCTCGTTAACCCAGTTTACGTTTACAGTTGTCACCAGTATCATTGCATGTGAAAACCGACGTTACTTAACGACAGATCAGTCACGACATAAGTAATTTGCTCAACCGTAAAACGTCATTAATTACTACTAGTTTATTGAATTAACTTAAATGTACCAGCAAATTAATGTTATTTTCTATTCTCTGTAAGGCGCTTTGCAAATCTCTCGGAAGCGATGTTGATGAGCTCAAAACAAAATCCAGAGACTCTGAAATCTGTGCTCCTCAACCACACACGTGGCAAAAGGCTAATATTCTAAATGGACATACTTGACCATGCAAACTGCTTTTAAATTAGTGAATGACAAATGGTTAGGGATTTTTCTGATTAGCACAGTATGTACAGGCAGATGCCTTGACTTCAAACATCGTTGTTTATAAACAATGCCAAAAGTTCAATTTGAAAGAGATTTGCTATATCAACATATACAAAACTACCGAAATAATGCAAGTTTAAACTACACAAGCTGACTTTACATACAAACAAAAGTCTTACGTTAACAACAGTACACATATGAGACTGGGTCAACATGACCAGTCAATTCTTCTTAAAACACTATATACAGGCTGCATCAAACTAAATGCGCTATATTTCATTGGCTGCATGATAGTAAATGATTGAAAACGTCATATTATGCTACGTAGATTGCAATTTAAAAGTACGTTGTTGATGACGGACAGACAGACAAAGTATAACAGATATAAAAGTTTGGATTGATATTTGGATACGGAAGCCACATAGCATAGAAACATAAACTCTTGTGGAATGAAGAGCTAGCTTGATCAAAAGTGAATGAAATAATTTTCTAAACTCTTTAAAAATAAATTGTCTTTTAGATGCTACTAAAGTCTTTTTTTTTACTTTCTGCTTGTAGATTCCATCTGCTGTGCTGGTGTGATGCGTGCAAACCAATTCGATTCACGAAGCGTTCGAACTTCTCATATTCGAGAGTAATCTTCCGTATAGGGGCAAAGACACGGGGTGATGGCACTTATATTGGTAACACAGATGATTCAGTGTGATGCTCATTGCAATGTATGCTGTACACACGTCATTGATGCAGTCCTCACACACCAAGACGCCAAAGACGGATTGATTGGGACTTTTAATGCCTGTTTTGGTATGCGATACAAGACTAATACACCTGTCGTTGTCGGGCTATTGTCAATAGAGACATGATGATCATTCTAATTTAGATGAGATTCATATATCTTTTTACAAACAACACAGTCAGTGGACATAATCAAACCGCGGCAGTAATTGAAGCAGTTCGCACTCGATTTCAGTCGTTCGAGTTGCGCATATCTGTATATGCATTCAATACCGCTGTGAATTTCACATGACCTACTTAAATGGATTTTCAATTCATGAACGATTCTGGCATAGTTCAATTTGCACTTATTACCGGAGATGACGAGATCTAATAACTTTGACACCACTTCTGTCAGTTTGTAAGTCAATGAAACATATTATTTGAAGTGAGAAGAGTTCAAAATCATTTAATTATGGAATCAAGCTTTAGGCTGTAGGTACTACATTCTAAGCTCGTGTATTTCATGTTAACTACATGGCACTTACTATATAGAATGGAATAAAGAAATGCTGCATGCAATGTTATATGTGTTTTATCAAAACACTAAATAGCTTATTTAAAATTTTTGACAGAATTTTTTGTACCTCACACGAAATGCGTACAAGCGTCACAATTCCATTCGCTGAGTTTTCACGATTTCAAATTTATAATACAAATTGTTATTTTTGATTTGTCCAAGTACATATGGCCACGATTGAAACAAAGTCAATGACTTTAATAGTCGGTACCCATTTTACACGCCACAATATCAGTGATCTCACCAGCTTAGTCCTCTGGGATTGTAAAGTGAAACAAATGACCACTTCATTCATTGAAACATTTACTGAACTAGTTATGTACAATGAAGCAACTTACCTGGTATGGACTGTTAAAGTCTGTAAAATACATACGCACGATATTCAACTATACATCATATGGCTTATCTTTCGACTCGGAAGAAGACCCATATTTATTCATGACAGATGTTGTCATTTCCAATAACTAACAGGTTATTGAACGTGAAGACATCATACCTTTCGAAATCGAATACATAGACATACACACATCAACCATAGAATCAAATATTTACTTTCTCTCGACATACAGTAAAGGCCTATTATAAGATTAAGTGTAAAATATTAAAAGCGAAGTTTAGATTTCGTCAATCGTTATCTTCGTTAGATTTCAGCTTCGCCAGCCATAAGCTCTGTGTACAAGAAACTAATGAACTGAAATAACAAAGGGAGGTGAACGCAAATCAACATCAATAATATATATATTTTATCAGTAAAATTACCCTTCCTTGCCGTTAACCATTCGTAGATTTTACCGGTATTGTCATTAGTCGTTTCAATAATCACTATTGAACTAGTAGTATAAGTTCTTCAATTATTCCCTCAGGCTTCCAAACTTAGGACCAAATATCTTGTCTAGTGTTTTTAATACAATACTAGTTTAAATAAAAACACCAATTAAATTGGCATATGGGAACAAAGGAGAATGTAGTATTGCTTTAACTAGACAAAGTAAAATATGTACGTTTGTTTAAACATGGTATGCACCACAAATTAATTTAAAGCAGCACTTCTCAAAATACTACTGTAGTAAAAGTAAGATGGTGTCATTGATATATCTGGCTGATTTGAAAGAAATTCTTTGTAAGAACCAAATTTTATTAATAATACTTTTCCGTCAGAAGCATACAAGAAAAAACAACCGTTATATCATATTTCTACATTTCGCTAATTCATTACTCATACTGAACGAAAATTGTGAAATGAATATAAAAATGAAGAGATCGGTGCTTCTCCAGCTTACCTGTCTTGACGTTCCTCATGTACATACATCTGTCGTCAGTAGTACCATCTGCGTTCAAAGGAATTGAAACAATACCGGGGTGTTGATCCCAGGGAAAATAAGTGCGTGATTATAATATACAAATAGAGACTGATATATTTAAGATATTTTTATTATTCAACATATTTCTTAAACAAAGTATAAAAGTATTAAAGCAGAAACATGTAAAACAAATGTTCAAAATACTTGCTATCACAGTTTTAAGCAAAAATATACATGGACAGATTATTATATACACATGTATCACTTAAAATTAGGAGTATATGTTAAAGTATTGCTAAAAAGTATTATTAATGTTTTATTTCAATCTAAGCTGGTCCTTAAAGACAACATACCACTTTGTTTTCCAAAGCTAAGAAAATTTGACATGTGTGTAAAAATAAATCTGCTCTAAATTAATCTATATTGTTGCCTATTCTAGCACAAAAAGAGTGCTTAATCCCTTTACATGTTTTAGATGGACAGAAATCTATGATAAGCAGTAAACAGTTTTCATAAAAACATAGCCATATACATGTTCATAACATGCTTTGCACAGCCAATTGCAGGCCTCCTAATTATCCCCAAATACTCCTCAACTGGATACAGTCACAAACAATACTTGAATTTCACTCATATTTGCATCTAAAATGCTCACTGTCTGTATAAAAATATAACAATCTGAATGTGATACTGTAGAATGTCAGAAAGAGTGCAGCTAATGAATTGTATCTTATTCATCTTTTTCTGAGTTTTTATGGGCAACAAAAGTTGATACGTTGAACATGTCTTATCATCTTATCAGAGTAACTCTGTTGTATCAAGAGCTGTCTTTTTTTAAGTTCCATACTGGCAAAACTTTAACACCTGGAATATATACAGAAATAAACATATTAATCTTGTTATATAAGTAAAAAGAAGATACATTTGACAGTATACAGTTTGTAAAAAACACCATATCAAACCAGTTTGTTTTTTTTTGGACAAAAACAGTTCTCAAATACCCAAGTACCATTCTCCTTGCATGGAACTTCCCAATATATTGAAATGTTTGCAAAATTGTACAATTGTGACATGGGTAGTAGATCAAAGTCAAGATCAATATTAACTGCATAAAACTGGGGCATGTTGTCATGGGATAATATGCATAACTAGATTTCATCAATCAGTCATGTGAAGTTTATGGAAACCACTTTTGTTGTTTAGAAGAAACATGGAAATAGAACAACTTGGCTTGGGACTGATCATTGCGAAGCTTTGCTTCACCTGCCCAGCGGTGTAGAGTTGCACAGACAAGTTAAACATCAAAAGTAAACCCTTCATGTGTGCTGAAAGAGACAATTACACAAGAAGCAACACCGTAACATTTGAATAATATAACAATATTGACCAGTGATGGCAAGTTCATAGACTGCTGAAAAATTTGTTCTGAGCTCTATCCTAGACAAGTTTGGTTTGGTTTTACAACAACACCAATGCAGAAAATCTACTAAACAAAGAAACATTTTAACTATATTAGAAAGTTTGTGTGACCAAGATGTTCTTCGTGCATAGAAGTAAGAGTCTGACCTCACCTGTGCGCTTTCTTAAACATGTATGAATTTTTTTACTGTGATAAAATGGATAAATCTAGAGTTACAGTGCAATCGCTCCCTACTAAGATCACCCTGGGAGCTGTCGACTAGTCTATCCTCTCTACCATCTCAGACATTTTAAATGAAATGCCCCATAGTGTAAAATGTGTCGCGAAACCATCGTATGACAAGAACATTTTATGCTGGTCCAAACGATAGTCTTATATGAACCGTACTTACGTAGATATAATTACCTCTTTTCAGTCTGTTTTATTCGCCGTAATCTGATTCGTCCTTGTCTGGCCTTTGACCGTGTTGCTGTTCGTGCTGAAAACAGTATGTGATATAGTGATATCTCCAGAACTCCAGAACAGTCCACCGTGATAATTATTATAAAAGGTCATGGACAAGAGACTTTTTGAACAGTTGATGCCGGCTACTGAAGGAAACATTTACGCAACTTAAATAATTTGCGTTAATATTACTTACACACCGCCTGAATCCCTAGTTATTTGTTTAAATATTTCATATACAAATGTGTACTTTGGCAAATTAGTAACAGGAGTATTTTTACTATAGCCTGATGTAGGAGTAATATGCAGTATGCCAATAACCTGAATACATCATGTAAATTCCTCTCATACAGGATCTATACTAATTCCACTTGAAAGGCTAAAAGTTTACTTTGATAAATCTCACGCTAAGCATGATATAAACTTCAATTCTGATTTAGTTATGATTCTACGGTAAAGATTTTTTCACTGGCGTTACGACAAATCTGCTCCATCAAGTTTGAGAGCCTAGGACATAACAGAGATATCTATTCCTCCTGGCCTATTAAAACCACACTGTCAGTCATGGTGACATTGACCTTCTTCAGATCTAAAAATGAATAGCTGGCTGGACTGCCAATGAGGTACCTTTCGAGACTTCCGCTGCAGTGTGTTGATGAGTTATAAAAACTATTTAACTGTCCATGGTCAGTGCGTGACCTTGACATTTGAATTAATGACCTACAATTATTTGGGCTATCTACCAGTTATGACAGCTCCCTATCCAGGCTTAAAGCTGGCAACAAAAATCATACTCTCCACTGCACTTTTTTTTTGTTTTAAGGAACCTTTTTGTTATAATGGCCGGTGACATGACCCTGACCTGCCAACATACTTCTAAAGTAGCACAAAGGCAAGTATCTTGTGTTCACATATTTTTGCCTCACACTTCTGGAAGATGTAATTAAATAGATAAGTTCTGTACATCTTTTTCATACCTCACAAAACAGTTCGCATTACTCCATGACCGAAGGTGTCAACAGGATGCTAAGACTTAGTTCACAGATAAATCATTAGTTTAAAGTAATCACCAGCTTCAATTATAATGCCCATACTTTCATGATACTACGAAAAACTTGCTTCTGAATCAGTACATGTAAATGTTATAAAGGGCACTTACCTTGTGGCTTAGGTGGTGTGTACCATACTGTCCCCTCATTGCAGTTCTCTATCAAAGATCCTATTTCTGTGTGTGTGTGAGATTGTCAAGGTACCTAAAATAAATCTTAATACCCAAAGAGTTCTGGTAGGCAAATAGAGACTCATCAAGCACCATGCAACTTTGATGTCATAAAACCATAATACCTCCAGTCATTTAATTCGGGCCTGAAGGGCCATCATGGCCCTATGCTCACCTGAGTATAATAACTTTCCAATACAGAGGTAAGCTGGGAAGATTCTACGCATGGAAACTATGAACCTCTTAAGAAGGTTAACATTAAAATCAATTGCAAATTGATGTACACATTGTCCAACATTGCTTTGCTTAAAACATAAAAAAAGTATGTCAAAAGGTCTGGAAAAAGGTATCTGTTTCCAAAACTTAGCTCATCTATATAAAAACTAAATATCTATGCCCGTCCAAAGATTTTCTGGTTTTAGGTCTGGTGGCTGTTGTTCACTTAAACCAAAAAGTTTAGAGCTTTACATATTAGATGCTTCTAGCAAGATTCGACAATAATCCATGGGTATATATATAGTCATTATTTGAATTACTCACATGGCAACAAACAGCTAGACAACGGGACATCTAGACTCCAAATAGCTACCTCAAAAGCACATTGTGTTCAGGGTGTTGAAAAATATATGGAATTGATTTTTGCTAGTAGAAGGTAGATATTATTCAGGAAACCTTAAACAGACTTTATAAGTGAAAATTATTGTACTTAGGAAAGCTGCTGTAATTTTTTTGGTAATAAAAGACAAGGAATGTCTTTATTCGAACACTCTTCTGGTTTATAATTGGTTTGGCTATGCTAAATACAGCACAAGCCAAAAAAACAAGTGAACATAACAGGTTTTTCATATTTCTAGCTCACTTCCAGATTGTTATTTGATAAGCAAGCAATCAACAGTAGTCACCTCAAACAGAGTCAAGGTCAGTCTCCCAATGAAGACTCATATCCTGGTACCTCCAGTAATAAACTGAAAAAGAAAACCACAATCCCATTCTACCAATTCCGCTTTTCTAATTTTTAACTTAGCAAAACAATCCATAGAATGTAAGGTTGTCTTTACAATTTAACGAAAGAAAAGTACTGGTTCAGCAATGCTACAAAAAGTTTGTATCTTCAAATTTCCTTATCTATCTATTATATTGGATATTGATTCATATCTACCTTATTTCCAATATTTTATTAATAACATAAAAACAAGAACTGTCCCCTCTCATATGACAAATGCAAGAAAGGGGTGTCTCACAGTTCACTTCCTAGGCTCAACAATTGTGCCACCTAAAATCCTTCCATGCATGACAGAGTTACCATGCAGACAGTATACTCCCTAACCTTAACTCTAAAATGGAATCCTTTGAGGTAGGAATGTATCTTGTACGCAACACATCGCCTGATGTGCTGGCAGCCAAGTTTTTTTATATTCACTAATAAATGACAAGCAACACTGTGCATATAAACAGGATTCTATTAATATTTCTGTAAGTATGACCTTGACCTTGAGGTACATGGATATAGGTATTGCACGACACTCTAGCCGCCTTGATGAACATTTGTGCCGTTATTTCAAAATCTTTCTGTCGACAAAGTCACAGTCTGGACTGTGTATGTATGTTTTCTTATATACAGGATTCAAACAAATACTCTCCTGAGGTAGGGACATTTGCACTGCACGCCACACTTTGTTTTTGATGTGCTGAATGCTTGTGCCAAGTTACTTTAAAATCGCTCAATGCATGACAAAGTTACAGTCCCAAATAATAGTAAGCACAGACGGCAAAGTATCTAATACGCCACTTCGGGCGCATAAAAATGACAAGCTTTATCTTGTTACACTATTCTTCTGCAGAAATCCAATCTGGTCTGCCATTGTGTTTTAGCATCTCTCACTCTCTCTCTTTCAAATGCTCATGTCTAGCAGCTTCTTTTCAAGGTGTGTGAATATTCTGTACATGCTTGTAATTTTCATCAAACTGCAATTAGATGTATAATTAGCTCTGACAGCTTCATTAATAGCATTGATTCTCATAATCATCATAAGCACAGACCTCACAAGCTTGCTTACAAACCAGTTCCAATCTCTCAGTCACTGGCTCGCACCAGTATCTAGAGCTAATCAGCAGAGGTTTGTGTTCTAAATGAAAGTTCTAATGTCTGAGACCAAATATTCGATCGATCACATAAACTTCACATTCAGGGAAATTGTTGGATTCTAATGAAATTTAGAAAGTACATTTTAGTAGATCTTTGATGAAACTTTAATTATTCTTACTGCAAGAAAGTGGTAAAAGAAAACTTGTCCAGTAAGCACGACTGGCATGGAGTAATGACATAAGGTGTCAATGCTTTTTAATATGGTAATCAGCAATATCAATATTTCATATATAAAGCCATGTCACATATTTTTGAAACTTACTTGAACTCTATCAAAGAGAGCTTCTTGGTAAAAGGTCACAGATATCTGTCATGACATTTGTAGAGATCTAATGATCTCTGTACGGCACATGATCTACACTGCTTCTGTTGGAATATAGAGAATTATAAAAACAAGTCTGTATTTATCTACTATTGCGGTGTATGTGATTTAGTGATGCTTTAGAAGCACAGAACATGTTTGAAGCTTTACTGTTGTTAATACGTGTTGTACCAAATCCTTGTTTCTTGAACTATCTCAATAAACTGTACACTGTATCTTGGAATCATTTACCATTTGATATTCCTATATATCTTGTTGATTGTGAATAAGCAATTGTAAACTCGAAACATGATGATTTTCTGAGTCATATATACAATTCTTTTTTGTTAAACACTACTTACAAAAGACTTAAAAACTTCCAGCCAGCCTCCTGATGTAAATATATCCACAGTAAGCGTAGGGCGGTTATGATTGTTCACATTCAAGACTTGAAGATAACAACTTGTCAAAGGTACCACATTATCCTGAAAGATTAAACAAACCGGGGTTAATCACATCACATTAGAATCACTCATAACTTTACCCGGACTTATTTTTTGTAAATTCCATTAGAAAAAATCTTTGCTTTATTTCTTTCAGTTAATAACTGACTGGCAATCAGGTTAACTGTTTATCTAATGTAATCTAACTAGACCAAGATTTCATCCAGACACCTTTCATTATTCTTGCAAAGCCTATGAAGATCCAATGAAAATGAAGCCTCAATTGATAAACACCTGCTTTCCTAGATTTTAGACCTGACATCTTATATATTCTCTAACTTGCTTCATCAACACACTATTCTGACCCAGTTTCATGTAGATCAAGTAGTAAAAATGTACTTTTATTGCATGTACAAGGTTAAGGATTGTGTAGGGAAAAGGGGAATAACTATTAATAAATACTCAGGCAGGAAGTTATTAGTGTCTTGCAGCTTTTTATTTCTATCTATTTGTGAGATAATTCATATATATAACTACTATAAACCTTAGTCCAGGCTTAAGCCTTTCACTTTCGAAAGCATCTATCAGGATGCGAATTTAACCATAAACATTTGATAACCGCATACAGAGATTTTTTTATCATATCCAAAAAACATGATTCAAGTATTTTTGTCAATATCTTTTAACCGCCATTTTTCTTGTTATGAAGTTTTTAATATTCTAGAAATTAATAATATGAAAATATGTTTTCACCATTCATTTATTCAAATTTTCAAACATCATTACATTAGTAATAATATCCATTATCTATATTAATAATACAAGTTTATACGTATTATTTCATTTCATACGTTCAGTGTATTTTACATTGTCACGTTGTTCATTTAACAGAGAGATTTATCAATTACTGACCTCAGTACCTTGTTGGTCTTTGAAAACATCAGACACAGACAGATAGGAATATCAAGTTTGCTTTTATCATTTCAATGAAGTGGGATAAAACCCTGCTTTTTTGAAACTTATATTATTAGCAAGAATGCCGCAATGTGCCTTACAATAGACTATTATAATATATTGATAAATTGACAGTATTATATATAAATCAATGACTTTAAATTACCTATTAAATCGTTTTCTGTAAGCTCTTATACTTTCTATATATAAATTAAAATTTACAATTTATATGAAATGAACTGGAAATGATCTGTTTTACATTGCACTATCTTTGTAAAAATAAGACAAACCAGTTTGCAATAAAAACTATTGCAAATCGGCATCAAATAATGGGCATAACCAGACAAAACAGAGGCTTATTCAAAAGCTGTTAAGGATTCTTTGTACTATTCAATGGTACTGAACGCTTGTTGATACAAGTCTAATATCGAAAATGGAAAAGCAAAAACAAGAAATACTAAATGAGCATTGATTCCTAAGTGTCCCCTTGCTGCTGTGCAGTCAGGGCAGAGAATTGATAACATGTAATCAGTGACAACTGCCATAATAATTTTTCAAACCACATTTTGCATGCTTTAGAGCTAGCACTAATGGAAAACTGTCATGTTGTACCAACATTTTGTAAATCTACTTATTTTCTTTCGCCTACCGAACAGATTATTGTTTAAATGAATAATCGTTAACTTGCATGTTATTGTCTACGAAGAAAAGTGCAAACAATAAACCTGCAGGAATTAATTTCATAGTTGATCTGATAGTAGTTTGATGTATTTATTTGAAAGGGAAATCCTTCAAATTAAGCCATTACATTGAAAATTTAAAATCAATTATTAAAAGCTTTTTATTGTCTAAATGAGCTTTAGGAGTATTTTCCTAGACAATTGGCACAGCTTAATAAAAATGCAAAGTCAAAATTCACGCCAGGTTACAAATATATCTCAAGCTTCATCACCATTGTTTTAATTGACAGTTTTATTGTTATTTTCTGTCACATAAATATATTCTTTTCAAGCAGAGCCAATTCTGATGCCCTGAGAAGAGAATCTGTTTTTCAAGTAGAAAGTTTCGTAAGATTCCATTTCCCAAATACACGACAATAAATAGCAAGTAATAAGCAAAATGCAGTTAATCAGAATAGCTAATAACATAAAATACAATATTATTTCATATATAATAGTTCTTATTTTTGATAAAAATTATTGTTTCTACAGATACTTGGATCAAGGTAATAATCTACCGGAATAACACAGATCTTGAAATATCCTTCATAAAAATGTTCAAAAGCAACATTAAACCAAAATGCTGTATATACAATGTATGCAGTTGCTAATTTTTTAACAACTTAGTTTGCTTGAATGGTGATTTATAATCACAGCTAATGTAGACCATACCAACCTGCTCCAAGCAAATAGATGTTTGATCAGGTCAACAAAGCTTCTATGTTTAGCAAAGTAATTAAAATCTCCAAGAAAAAAAATACATAAAGTATTGTTTGACTGAAACATATTGGTACATACATGAAAATGTTGTCATGTCACAGATAACTAAGATGAAGAGATTCATAATATAGTTTATACAAGTGACAGGAAATACAAAACCAAGCTATTTTCCACCTGCTGGCTGAGCCCAATGTGTTTAAAGTCAGTAGATATATATAATGTGAAAAAAGCAGTAAAGGCGTCTTCTTCATATCACATGTGTGTAAAAAAGCAAAGGGCCATAATCTGCAAAAATTGATCCAAACACAAACTCCAGAAAATATGCAGCCCAAGCGTTGATAACAATACTTCTGTGAGAGTTTGGTTGAAACTTCTGAGAAATGTAAGAGGAGTTGTAGGCAGAAGGAATTGTTTACACCACACCACATTACCAATCTAACAGACGCTTTTCAGAAACTCCGGTTAGTATCTACATATCAAGGAAATATAGAGGATAATTGTTTGCTTTTGTGTAATATGGAATACGACGTCACAATGTCATAAACGCCTGATGTTCTTGGATTTGAAATCAGTCACTGACTGGGAACCAAAACTGATTAAATCACAAAGCCCAAATATGTGCACAGGTGTTCTGATGACAAACAGGTCTGTGAGAGTTTGGTTTAATATCTTGAGAAATGTAGGAGGAAGTGGCACATGACAGTATTTATATAACATGGTGGGCCATAGCACTAGGCAAATATAAAAAACTTGCTCTTGTGTGGGGTTTGAATCCGCTGGTTCTTACAGCGAGAAATTTTGTCATCTTTACTGTAACAGAATACTCCAGTATAGACTGGTAATATTCTAAAAATATTGCATTAACAGAAAAAGTATTCCTTTTTTATAATAACAGAGTATTTCATATATAATACTTAAATAAGGGAGACAATAAAAATTGTTAACGACGGACGCAATTAGGCATAACATTATATATTCAAAAGTAGTTCATAATTATAGTTCTGTGAAAGTTTGGTTGAAATCCCTTGAGAAATGTAGGAGTTGCACATAGAAGAGTATTTCATATATTACATTATGTGGAAAAACAAAGGCCCATAATTTCTGTCAAAATACCACAAATCACAAAACCCTAATATACATGAAATAATACTTCTGTGAAAGTTTGGTTGAATTTGTTGGAGAAATGGGGAGAAGAAAGACAGAAGAAATTACGACCCAACGCCTCCGCCCCGCCGACGCACTCATCTAATAACCACAGGGATTTTCTCCTTCGAGCTGGGTTCACACGTAATGAAACTTACAATACTGTTCCTCTGTGCATGAAGTTCTGCTTGCTAAAGACTGTACACCATCCAAAGATCTGAGCTGAAAAATAAAAAGTAGTACTAAAAATAACATGTATAATATATGATGAAATATCTTACATCAAGCTTTCTAAAGTTCGCTGACTCGGAATTAACTAATACATTAAGACATAAATCGATAGATATGTTCTATTCACTCTAAAACAATGTTGACTTAGGGATGCCTTTCTTTGTTTTCACAAGTTGTTTCTTCAAGAAAGAGATGCCAGAAAGCCTTCATTTATGTGCAATAACATTGAAAAATAAACAATGTTTTTATATACCAATTTAAAAGGTTAGGGAATGTTTGTTTGTACAAATAAGGTCATTTATTAGTAAGACATCTTTCTTGATAAAATGAGAGCCACATATAAAAATTAATGTGATCCTCGACTGTGTAAAACAAAAGGGTCTATAATGATGCAATAGAATAATCTGACAAAAATGCACAAATGTTAAATAAACTTTGTTTTTTATATGACTGGCAGTAATCAATACTTACCTTGTTATTACTTATTCAATAATTTCTAGATTAATCATAAGATACATCCACGCTATTCATACTGTGGCTCCACCAGCTTGGTGAACTAGGGGCACAAGAGACATTTTGTTGATGAATAGGTGATAGATTCAGTGTGTACAGACTGATCTCTATACCTGTGTGTGATAAATAAGACAATGTCTGTACAACACAACAAAAGGAAACATAATGAAATAGAATGTCTATTTAAAGACTGTACATTGAATCCTGTGGTAGAGTGTAAATTGACTGAGCAACAGTACTCTTTGCTGCAACAGGTTCGAACCAAAATATGTCAAACAAATTACTATAGCTAACTTGCATGGTGTTTGTGTTTAGCAAAATGAGAACATGTGCTGTCACAATACTTTGACATACACTGAACCTGTAATCACAACTATGAAACAAAAAGACCAAGATAATATGTGTGTGGATCAAACTTAAACCCCTTAACTATATATCATAAATAATCATTCTATTTGACTTTAACAAGACAAAACCTTTATGTCAGATGTAAGGATTTTAACAGAGTGACCTAGTTTTTTTTGCACCCCAATGACCCATATACATGAACTCAACCTAGATGCACCAAGGTAACACTTATGCAGTGGGAGTTTAGTTGTAGCATAATATTATGATTTTGGACCAACATCTAGCTTTATCGGGTGGAACATACTGGACCAAGTTTCATGAGAGATCATGTGAAAATGTAACTTCAATTGCACACAAAGTTTATTTATGATCTGGACTCTGACCTAAGGTTTTTGATACCAGATTAACTAGCCATTCAATTTGATTCCAGATTTCAATAGTAGAAATCAAGGAACAAGTTTTTATGAAGATACAATTAAAAGCAACTTCTATTGCACATACTAGGTTTTTCTATGATTGTGACTGTGACCTAAGCCATTATTCCTCCTGTATTCAAATTCAACCTAGATATCATCAAGGCAATCACAAGCTTAAGAGGATATGACTCTCTATAACCTAAGCTTTAACCCTATTGTCCCATATTCCACCTAGATTCCCATCGAGGTAGCCATACTGACCAAGCTCAGTGAATCCAATGAAAAATGCAACCTCTACATACACATGAAATAAAAAACTTCTGAACTTATTATTTGACCCCATATTAAATCAGCTCTAGCTATAAAAAGCTTCATCAATTTCATGAAGATTCATAAAAATGTACACACACACAAGATTAAGTGTAGACAGACAGAAGACAGACAGACAGACGCAGGATAATACTATCTTTATGCCCTGTGCTGTAGGTGTGTTGAGCGCTAAAAACAGGAAGGCTTAACATTTCTTAATTTTTAAAATCAAAATGCCAGTGATCAGTAATCAGTGCAAGGGTCAAGATAGACAAGAGTTATCTAGCTTGCTTGTCTTATTCCACTTAACATTTTGGTAATATTTCAAATCAATCCAATAAGCAGTAACTGAGATATGTCCTTGATTGTGGCTTTCAACTTTTATCAATGTTGCAATGCTAATGCAAAAGTGATTGTAACTGCCCTCCTTACCTCCTTCTCTCTCTCTCTGCCAAACTTCTGGGGAAAGCTGTTGGTCCATTCATCTGTCACTCATCTCAGCAAGCTATATTTCTACTATTCAACATTTTCATTAAATGTAACAAAGGACTATATAATACTGTGGAAGACACCAGAGCAATACAGAACTGTAGCATCAGTACTTGTATAATATTGCAATAATAAATTTTTCACTATAAAAGATGAGCTTTTAAATGAAATGACAATAGACACAAGATGATGGATGCCAGGTACCCACTTATATTCACATCCTTTAAGTCAGACAGATCATTTAAGTGAAAAAGTCAATACCAACATAAACTACCTCTTAACGCTGTCTCGCTGGATATTTATCAAAAGTATGCGCTAATTCTGTGCACAGAAAATGAAATTTCACGGTGACCTCTAATGATAGATATGCAAAAAAGCAACTACTTTATGTAACACCCAAAGACATTTTTCCAAAGAAATGGAGTCCTCTTTAATATAATCCGCAAGCCTTCCAGTGCCCTTGCATTTAATTTTCTACACTTAATAACATCAAATGTTAGTCAGTTTTTTTATTATTAAGATATTTACGCCGCACATCCCCTGTCAACAAATATAAATTATCAATTTGGAATCATTAGTAACGCCTACAGACATTGATAATTGTGCTGGCAACTACCCTTGTTATCAGTGTATTCATGATAAAAACTTGATATCTATCACAGTCTGGCATTTCAAAGTCTGTAATAGTGCATTGTAGGCAAGACTGCTCCTTCCTCTTCAAATGTTGCCTGAAACTTTTCCTACATACAGAAAAATTGTGTAAATTGATAATATCTTTTCTTTGTACACACAATTTCTTTTAATGAAGTTTTGTGTGAGTTTGCATTTTTCTCTAACCTTACAGAAGGGACTTTTCTTTGGATATGGCGGTACAGGGTAGTGTAAGCTTTCCTTTTTAATAATCTCTTAATTTTACTTACCAGATAAAAATGTTCAAATGCAAGAAAGTAGATCAAGTATTGTTGTCTCCTTGTCTTAGGAAGAGTTACTGACTCTGCTTGAATCTGTTCACATCTCTCAAACAATATATCATTTAATAAACCCTCGGTCATATGATAAATTGTAGACAAAAGATCAGTAGAATTGGCTTAACCTCAATTATCTTGTACTGACAGCTTCCAGTCAAATATTTTGCTTAAGGTGATGGCTAACAACACCTGGCGTGGAACTCTGGGGGAGTGTTACAGGAAAGGACACAACAAGCCTGACCTCGCGTTAAAGCTGCGCCTCTCGCTCAGTTGCTGTTAAAAGTTTAAAAAAGACATTCTAATACATAATATAAAAACTAAAGGCTAGAATCAACAATAATAGAAATAAAAATCTAGATTGGAATTTGCAGAAATTGATTGAAAATGCTGGTTTTACAGCACCAACACACTATAATGTTTATATTGAAATTTCAAAAGTGGAATTCTTTATTATTTGGTTACGGCAGACATTTCAAATCCACAGACACATTCTGACAGGAATTTATACTGTAACCTTTTTTATATGACTATATGTTCTAAAATACATTATTTACATATAGTTTACACTTTATTTTTTAACAAAATTCGAGAGCAGCTTTTAATGTGAAGACAAATTAAATTATTACTAATACTCACCAATCTTAAAAAGCAAAAATAGACATAAAGCGCATTTCTGCTGATTTTGTTGAGTGATGCATTCAGTTCCATTCCCTGTATGGTTTAAGTCCCTTATGTTCCACAGTACTGAGCTCATTTAATGACATGTCCAGCCGCATGCCCTAGAAGGCACTTCATGATCGAGAGCCCTTGGCAATGGACCACTAAATTAAACAATATACATTATATAATGCTAAGGTAAACTATTTTAGTTTGAAATGCAAACAAGGGAGCCTGCTGGAAATAGGCCAGTATAAAAGTTCAAAACAGAACAAACTCTGAGTGTGTTATATTAGTAGCATGCTCAGGGTCTCAGAGATATTAACATAATACGACCCTGATTCTCTATTATATAGCAACAAAAAATAAAATAAACTCAGAGTACATGTATTTAAAAGTCAAAATATTTACAAACAAACAGTAAATGTAAACATGCATTAACCTCTTCTTATATTTAACTTATTGTGTTTTTCAATCTGCTGTTTGAGCCAACTATTGAAATACAATGTATAAATAAAAGTAAAATAGAACAACTGTTAGATTTGCGACCGTGTTTACGGTTTTTAATGGTTGCAAAAATTTTAACAGTGACAGCGTATCGGCTGTTAAAACTGTTTGGCACCATTAAAACCATATATACGGTCGCGAAATGTCAAAATCACTAAACAGTTAACCCTTTTCTAATGCACACACCACTACGATAAGTAAAAGGCCGCTTGATTTTTGCTACTATATACGAGTATTTAATAGTCACAATTTAAACCACACAACCAATCAAAAAACGATGTTAATAATAGTGTTGGAAATTAATTCAATGCTTAATTTTTCAAAAGAAACAAAACAATTACCTCTGATATTAACCTTTTTCCCCATTGAAAGTCATAATTGAGTTTCGGCACATTTCTTTAGGTCCAGTTCATAGTACTGTCCTGGGGGTCAAGCTTCCACTGAGGGGATACTCTGGAGTACATGTGTTCGCCTCTTTCAACAAAGTCCTGCTTCAACATCCTTGAATGTGTTAGATTAACAGCTGTTCTGTAGAAATAAACATATCTATTTTGATGATTTGCATATATCTTATACATGTATAAAACTATTAGGAATATGTTTTGCATTTGAAACACAATAGACACTCCTCCTTCCATTCTACCAGGCTCCTCAACAAATGATAAAGCAAACAGAAATAAAAATACTGTCTAAATCTTTTAAAAATTAAACTAAATGCTGAGGCTTTTTGCTCTGGGTAGATTCACATGGCATGATCATATATGTTTCAATCCCAGTCAATATAATTTGATCCACCTTGTTAAACATTGAGCTACTTTCTTCCTATCTGTGTCAAATCCATTATTGGTGCTGCCGCTATAGGAAGACACATACAGCAAAATCTTGGTCACCACATTATTTGGCATATAACATTATCACAAACAAAAGATGATCAAATGAAACATAGGTATTAGAACAGATTTGACTTTCTATATGGTTTAAATCCTCTGGGACATTACTTACAAGAAAGTTTTGATGTTAAGACGTCTCACAGATTCAGGTAACTTACAAGTATTTTGACTACACATAGTTACAGTTCAAATGACAGTTAATTAATTCTCTTTTCACATATTGGTATTTTAGCTTTACATTATTTCAGATTTTGTTGAAATTACCTATAACAAAGAAACAGATGGGCTGTAAGGGACCCTACTATTAAGTCATTCACAAGTCATGTTTGACACAAGCACTCCAGCCTCCCTCATACCACAGTACCTGGTTTTTCCACATGACTCCCAAGAGTGACCCGATTTTAATGATAAACTACAAGCTCTCTTGAAAAGTACCTTCTTAACCTCGGCTAAACTAAATTAGTATAAATCCTTAGCATGTAGATTTGCATCCCTATCTAGGTCCTCCCTGCGACCCTATACAGCATCTGTGTAAATGTGTTGATTGCAAATCTTATTTCGATAAAGAAATTAAAGCCGTAAGATATCACATGTTTATTTTGTTAAGTTCTGAGAAGGTAAGGGACTTTTCCAACCTTAATTGGATATTTAGCTTCTTTTTGCAAACCTGTTAGTGTGCCATTTATATTTAAGCATTTCTTTTGTCTAATTAATCGATGTTAGTTAATCCAGATATTTTCAAGCTTATCAGAGAGCTTCCCGTAAGGTTTGACAACTAAATATTGCTTCGTATCAGGGGCCAACCCGATCCCCGACCTTGCAGAATATATTATTCAGTGATTGTGCCTGAATCAATACTCCTGCAGAGCATGTCGTGTCAATGGTTCTTTTTTCATACTGGGCGTGCAGAACTGCAAATTTATTATCGGGAAATCATGGAAATACTTAGGTTTTGAAAACATAAGTGATTCATTTTTAATTTGTATTTTTTATTGATTTTATATGGTATGTAAATGGAAAATATCGAAACGGAATGCAATGCATATTCAGGTTTTTGTAGTTTTTTTGAAAAGATTAACATATATATAAAAATGAGTAAGATGAAATAATAGTACATTTAAATGCCTTAAAATAAAAGTTATAGGCTTAAACCTGAATAAAACAAGTTTTCACTTTCCTTGGCAGGACGTGAACACACGAGGTACAGATAGAATATTTAAAAAAAGAAAGTTACCAACGAGCTATCGAACCATTGATACTATGTCGGGTTCGAACGATATTATCAATGATTTTATATTATTTTCCTAGTGCAAATTGCAGTGAAATGAAATCCTATGATAAATACACACAGTAAATCGACTGTGAAATATGCCAAAGAGGTCAGGAGAATCAGGTTAATTTGTCCAAGTAATATCAGTTCCAAAAATAGGTTAAACGGCTACAAATGAATTATCATTATACCTGTGATATTTTCAGTGATTCTATCTGACAAGAAGCTTAACCCACCAGTACACTAGTGTTAAAACAATCATGAAGGCCGGGATCCAATCCCGATTAGTTAAAGAGGAACGAAGAATAGATTCTACTTTCCTTGGCACAACCAGTATTCTTAAGAGAAATTCACTTAAAAAAAAAAAAGTTTATTATAACCATGTCATGTAAAACGCTAAAAGTTATCAAATGTATCTATACTGCAGTACAGTAGAAGATAGGAACCATGTTTAATACCAAACTTTTAACCAATATTTCGCCAGGTGTAAACGGCGGATCCGGCGGATCCGGATCCAATATAGATTATATAGGGTAAACAAGAGGGTGTTACGGATCCACTCATAATATTTTTATTTGTTAATATTTTGAAATAATTTGAGCACTAAATAAAAGCTGAATGTTACAGCTTTGTGTATAATTATGATATATTTGGCGGATGAAAATATGTATGTTTTAATATACAAAATGAACGATCAGTCCAGATTTCAGATCATCCAGATTAAAAATGGGTATCGCGGATACATTCATAACTTATTTATTTATTAACAAATTGAAATAATATGGGTAACAAATAAAAGCTGAAAGATGTAGCTTTATTATTTGGTATAATTTTGCCGTATTCATTGGTGGAACGCGTATATGATTTAATGTTAAAAATGAGCGTTCGTTCCGAATATCAGATCCGCCAGTTGAAATATATACTACATTAGAAAGCTCATGGTTCAATTGTAACATTATAAATTACATAAACACTGACACCCAGAGTTTGCAAGTTTCGTTGACGAAAGTTGTGTGTGCACCTGTGACATTATGCTCACTTATTTTAAGTTTCCTGAAATTATATGTCTTTTTCCTTGAGTAGTGACTCCGGATGGACGGACGGAGGGAGGAGGTCCGGGACAACGCCAAAATACTATCCCTTCACTTTTGGCAGGGATATACAACACCATATAGTGACATTCATTTTTATATCTATGTTTAACTAGCCTGAATTTGTATGAATTCAAATTTTTTCCTCTATTGTTTAGTGTTGTACCAAGAGTACTTTGCTTCGTAAGAAACTTTTGTACTTGTCTTGATCAGCTATGCCTCCCGGTATGCTACTTACTGGGAAAGGCACAAATACTTCCTTGTGTTTCCATTCTCATTTTGTTCTGTTTTAATTATTTTCCTTTGTCTTTGTTGTTGTAAGCATGAGGAAATATATATATTTTCCTATGTTTAACACTGGTGAAAATTTGATGACAGTTTGTCTGGAAATGACCTCCGTAACAAACATGTAACAGATGTATTTATACAAATTTTATATCAAAATGTACCAGAATAAAACTAGCTGTTTAAGGTTAAACTCCCAAATCACAGTACTGTAAATGGTAATAATAGCGATGATTTAATTTTAGCCATTTAGTAATTATCCACTTTGCTAATTTAAAAATCTCGCTAAAGATTAATTTCACTCAGTTTCTGTTGACATAGAAAGAAGAAGGAAGAGGGGGCAATTCTCCCGTCTGTCTGCTGATAAATGCTTAAATGTTAGTCATGACAAAAAAACTAAAAATTTGGCTAGAATTTCTTTTTCACAGAAACAACAAAGTATAATGAAACTGCCTTTAAAAATAATGCTGTCTTGTTGAAATGTCTTACAGCACAGTTTACAGGTTAAGGACCCGGTACTATACATTGTATAGGTTGCGCATGAATTTGATAGACATCACATGTACATGCTAGCAATGATTTAATATTTTTTTCTGTGGAAGTTGGCGGCAATTTATGGTCAAATTTCCCCATCCACAGCAAAAAAGATATTTTGAAAAATACACTTCTATGCACTTAAATTACATGTACATGTAATACTCTTGTTAGGATTTGGGGGTGAGTAGAAGTTGATACCCTTTTTTTCTTTGCACCTGTGGTTTATCTATGAGATAGTTAAATGCTATTGCAATATTCAAAACAGGCAACTGGCATCATGCAATTCCAATATTTGCAAGATTTTGAAATTAATATATATAACATTTAGGTTTTATCAGCAATCAAACAATAAACAAAAACTTGCAAAACTCTAAGTGCTGCAAGGTGGAGTAATTTATGGGGCCCTTTAAGCGGTGCCTATGTGGCCACTGACATTTAGCAATTACTTGATAATTTAATAGATATCAGGGGCGTGTAGATAGGGGTAACCAAACATTTTCAATGTTGAGAGCTCCTGAGCAAGTACATTGTACTGTGTTAATTGAAATTGAATAAAAATTAGCCGATGTTTGATTGTAGCTGTAATTTGTATTTTTCAATTATTATTAGTGGTTTATTTGTAAATAAACTTTGAAACTTGAAAAAAAAACTTTGAACGCCACCACAACCCTGTGTGAAGGTCACCTTAAATAAAATATGACTTACCATTCAAAGAACTAGTATTAAATATAATATAATATACTATACATATAATAGTATAATGTTACAATTGAATCTGTGAGTTTTCTAATGTAGTATATATTTCAACTGGCGGATCTGATATTGGGAGCTAACGCTCATTTTTTACGCATTAAATCATCTACTACGTGCACCAACGAATACGGCAAAATTATGCAAATAATAAAGCTACATCTTTAAGCTTTTTATTTGTTACCCATATTATTTCAATTTTGTTAATAAAATAAATAAGTTATGAATGTATCGCGTGCCATTTTTTTTAATCTGGAGATCTGAAATCTGGACTGATCGTTCATTTTTGTATCCTTCTTTCTCCCGATCCGAGGTTTCTCCGCTGATTAGCGTGATAGTTATTTCCTCGACTAATGATCGACGCTAAATAATCCCAAAAACCCGGATTCTTGCAGTTGGTATCGGAGATTTTACGTTCTGAAAATCATGCAACAAGCAGGTATTTGAAGAATTATCATGTAAAAAATACTTGTCTTCAAAAGTATTAAAAACTACTTCATTTTAACATATTAAATGGAAATAAGCTGAAAATTTTATCCTCCATTTTGCCCCCTTGGTCAGGAATGATTATTTCCTGCGATCTAGAACATCTTTGAATTCACTTGTAAAAGTGCGGGAAGCATATAATGGAACAGCAGATTTCAACCAATCAGAATCCTCGATTCGTGGAGTAAAGTGTGGGAGTGTATCAGAGAGTCAGAGGTCTAACATATCGGGTAATTTTGTGTAAACAACAAATGACTGCATTATATTGTGTTTCAAAAAGGGAATAATGATTAGTTACCTAAAATTTTAAGGGTTAAATTTCATTTGAAAATTGTTTTTAAACATAGAATATGCAGAATCATTCCTTAGACCCTCGAACGGCGAGAAAGAAGCATGTATTAAAACATACACTATTTTCATCAAATATATCATAATTATACTGTACACAAAGCTTAACATTCAGCTTTTATTTATGCTCAAATTATTTCAAAATATTAACAAATAAAAAATATTATGAGTGGATCCGTAACACCTCTTGTTTTACCCTATATAATCTATATTGGATCCTGGGGATCCGTTTACCTGGTTATGTTTCCGTCCAATTTTTTACTTAGTAATTTTTTGTTACTCCAACCCTTTGTCGCATGTATACCTACAGTTGAGAATGTCCCTTAACTAAAAGAGGTATGAGGCAGTACTAAGTAATAGACCGATTTTTACATAGATATAATTGAAAAATACGAAGCAGGAAAATATTTACTTAATGTTGCTGTTTACATAGGGGCGATAACTACTAATGATGGTGCCTCGTATTAATATATTGTTTATTACATAACGTAGGTGTATAACCGCTATACCGTAAAGCGTTTAATAAAACCAGATGCCAATTCTAGGATTTGCTGTTTAATGATAAATTGTATTCTTTTTATCAAAAATTTTTTGTTGGAGCAGGAACCTAGAATTTCTGGTTGGCGCTCTGATAAAAATCACATTTTTTTCCATGTCATCAAATCGACGTCATTCTTAATAAGAGTTTAAAACATATTTAAAAACATTAAACAAAGGACCACTACCTGAATTCGTGCTAAAATCATTCGTCTAATGATTTACATTGTTTGCCAAGCCTTAGGTAAATATCAAGATTCAAGGAAGGCTAAAAGCTGAAAATCATAGACCAATAATTCTATCTTGTAATCTAGAAATAGCCAATACCTAAATATATATCGAGCGAAAGCAAAACAGGAATTTAATAAAGAAATGGTACGAATTTTCGGGGTCCAAAAGTCCGGGTTACTAAATAATTGTGGTACTGAATACCCACAGTTATCAATAAAGGGTTGATTCGAAAATTAATGTGCTTTGTAAGGCGTCACAAGCACTGACACCAGAGATGCTCCCTCTTGTGACCACTGGCACATGAGTACTGAATTGCTTTGTAAGTTTAACAAAATACACACAAAATACCTTAATAACACCCTAACATGAAAAACATACACAAAAATGTCAACAAGAAGACCCGCAATTGCAAAATCTATGAAAATGTCGGTTACACGGCACCCGCTACACTATATGTTTATATTGGAATTTCAAACCGTTTGCAACGCTTTTGAATTTAGGTAGGTATTATTTAAAATTAAGAGGAGATATACGTGACAGGAATTTACACTGGAACCTTTTTATATTTTATGTTCTAAGATACGGTATTCACATACAGTTTTTCAAGAATTTTTTTTTTTACCAAAATCTGAGAGCAAGCAGCTTTTAAAGCTTTCCTTTTTGTCACGGACCTATATATAGGTCCGTGCTTTGTTAATAAAAGGGTTAGTTAAGTGTGGTATTTTTTACGTTTTCCCTTTCAATTGCTCTTTCACATACAGAAATACATTTCATTGTTTCTGAGAGGGCTGTATAACAAAAAGATATAAATAATACACAAATTTAGGTTTGAAATGACCATGACTAACTGAGACTTATATTGCGCCCTATTATCCGTTCCAGTGTTTCTTGCCCCGGGGTATATTGTAAAACGCAAGTGGTAATTGTTATGAAAGGTCTTAATTTAAGTGTCATTTAAATATGTTACTTTACCGTACACACATCCAATTTGTATTTTTATTTTTAGAAAAAATGTCCGATCAAAATACTAGATGCACATAATTCACATACAGCAAGTTTCGACATTACATTTACATGACGGTTGTCAACCACTTTACAAGAATATTTATATAGGGGACCAAAATAGAAGTAAATGATTGTCAAAATGCGCACAAATGGCGAAAATAAAAACAAAGAAAAATAACCTTAATAACATCGTAATATTTATAACAGGTGAGATCACCGACGAACGGATTCTGAAAACAAATTCCATGTATAAAATAAGCGTCACAATTCTGAAAGTGACATACGTACTTGTGTATATGTGTGTTTGTGTGTGACATTACAACGGCTATGATTTAAATTTCGGGTGCAAATGTGTAAAAATACAATGTATACACAAATTATTTTTTCATTGTTGCTTTATGTTATGTAAACATAGTCCATAATGAAAACGGAATAGTATCCTTCTTTTTCTCGCAGTGATTCATACAGACAAGCGCCGTAAATGAACCGTAGGTTGGGGTCACGCGTCTTCCAGATTCAGTTTCATTAGAAGCGGCAATGCTTATCAACTTATCACAAAGCGCTAGAGCTAGTCGGAGCTTACATATCTCCACCCCCTTATAACCGCCACCTTTCCTTGCTGGGCAATGCCTTACTGGTTTACTCGTGTTGGTATCGACCGGGACCCTTTGACAGGGCATTCGGTTGTTCAATAACAGCCTTGTCCCCAAGAAAGGCGAGAGCAGACTGACTCGGTTACACCAGACTTGATCCCTGTATTACATGTACATGTATTCAATTTATATAACTTGTAATCATTTTCGTATAGATTGTTTTTATGAAATCATGTTTAATAGCACATGTTATTCAAGTCACGGTGTATCCCGTCAGTTGTTTGCCAAAAATAAATTACTTAGACTTTCGCCGGTGTTTTTGTCAACCACTTTGTAGCATGTAGTTTAAGTATAAACAGGTGTTACGTTGCTAAAACGAGAGTCAAACTAAGTCAATTTGCTACAATACAGATGTAATTTTTAACCATAAGCAGTCCTTTCAATTTACTCATTTAATTTACAAATTATTATAAAACACCATAG
>JAFMSR010000911.1:0-38458 GCA_022818135.1 Saxidomus purpurata | reverse complement strand
CATGAAGAAACCTTACAACAATAGATGTTCATAAAATAAAATTACCATATTATGTTCATACTTCTATCCTATCTGTAGTAATACAAGAGGGCTAAGATGGCCCTATATCGCTCACATTGGTACAAGTCCACTTGCCAGGTGGAAGATCACTAGATAATGTTATATACCAAATAAGTTTTCCTATATACGCCTTTGTAGAACAAATGATTCCCCCCCGCCCCGCCCCCGGGCATGGTCAATTTTGACCCCAGGGGTATAATTTGAACAAACTTTGAAGAGGTCTACTAGGCAATGCTACATGCTAAAAATCTAAGCTCTAGGCCTTGTGGTTTGAGAGAAAAAGATTTTTGAAGTTTTCCCTATATAAGCCTATGTAAAACAAAGTGACCCCCGGTGCGGGGTCAATTTTGATCCGGGGCTCATAATTTGAACAATCTTGGTAGAGGTCCACTAGCCAATGTTACATGCCAAATATCTAAGCTCTAGGCCTTGTGGTTTCAGAGAAGAAGATTTTTAAAGTTTTTCCTATATATTCCTATGCAAAACTAAGTGACCACCCCCTCGGGGTCAATTTTGACCCGGGGGTCATTATTTGAACAATATTGGTAGAGGTCCACTAGACAATGCTACATGCCAAATATCTTAGCTCTAGGCCTTGTGGTTTCAGAGAAGAAGATTTTTAAAGTTTTTCCTAAATATGCCTATGCAAAAACTAAGTGCCCACCCGCGCGGGGTCAATTTTGACCCGGGGGTCATAATTTGAACAATCTTGGTAGAGATCCACTAGACAATGCTACATGCCAAATATCTAAGCTCTAGGCCTTGTGGTTTCAGAGAAGAAGATTTTTAAAGTTTTTCCTATTTGTTGCCATAGCAACCTGAGTTTTGCATGGAATGGAATTCTTTGAACAATTTTGGTAAAGCTTCATGCAAGGAACATTCCTGCATAGTTTTATCCACATTGACCTGAGGTTTCAGAGGAGATGTCATTTGAATCAAAATGTTGACGGACGACAGACGACGGACAATCATCGATCAGAAAAGCTCACCTGACAAGTATCTAATTGAAACATTCTAGTTGCAATTATATTAATGACATAATTTATGACATCATTTTAAGTTTTGATATCAGACATCACACACAATGCCATCAACCATTATTCTAATTTCTAATTATCCATCGCCATAGGGGGAGAAGGGATATATTGTTTTGGTGTTGTTCTTCCCTTTGTCACACTTTTCCTTTGGAAGCCATATCTTGGTACTGTTTATTAAGATTTTATTGAAGCTTGGCAGAAATGTATATTTGGGGAGAGGAATGATCCCAACCAAATGCTGTCACATTCTATGTATTTATATCAGAGTTATGATCCTAATTTGTTACTTTTATAGAGGCGTATTTTCCATCCGGAGACATTTAATTTTGTCAGACCCTGTCTCAATGGACAAATTCCATGAAACATAAAAATCAAATTTCTTAAGTGCTTTTTCTAATTTGTTTATGCCTGCAACTTTTATTCTTATTGCGGGTGGCAGCAGCAGCCAGCTAAATTTAATACGTGGTGAGTGAAAGGAGCATGAAGACTAAAGCACTAGATCCAAAATATGCGTCTCTCTTTATTGAAAAATTCAGGTACTTCTGAGATGAAAACTGTAGACACAGTCTATTTTTTACTTGAACACACGAGTTGTCGTTCGTCACTTAGATGTGTCTCTCATAATTGAAAAAATGAGAGACTTTTGAGATGAATATTATAGACACAGTCTATTTTCTATAGAGTTGTCGTAAGTAACTGTTCGTGTCCTAAGAATAGTAACAATATTTCAGTCCTACCTCCGAATCTTTGAATTTAGACAGTGATTTTAATTGATCGATTCATATTATTCGATAACAGTAAAGATTTTATGCTGCACGTCAGTGTGAAGTTTTTATACGACAAGTCAGTCAGTAGATGCGGTGTTGTGTGTTTCCGCTTGTTCAACCAAAAGCTTTCGGATCGACTCGCACCTAAGCTAACTCGTACCTTAGTCATCTCGTACCCTAATTTGTCAGCTCATACGGATACATAAGTCAACTCGTACCCTTTGTAGTCAACTCGTACCTTTTATTTCAAAACTTCAGTTTGATCAAGGAACAAAAGGGACTGGCTGATATGTATTTAAAGGTGGGGACATAAGGAATATATCACGACATTATTGAAACAAATTTTTGGTGTAGATTTATTTGCATGTCTAGAAAGGTGTTTATAGACTATAATCTGTGCCAAAAGTAAGCGTTTCCTTCATGTGGTGCAGGTACTGTTTTCTCAAAATATAACTAAAAACCGATCGGTGTGGTGGCAAATATCCTAATACTGTGATTATAACAATTTATTAAAAGTAATCATAACTTGTTAGTTCAATGCGGCGATAAAACGAATGCATTAAAGGTCAAACAACGCAACTAAGAATGGGTCTCCTTGAATTCGTTTGGAATCGTGCCTCAACATCAACCATCACCAATTTCCAAAATATCTACATGTCAGTTTTGTTTGTTGGCCTGCTGTGATACTTAGTATCAAGGTTTTTCTTGTTTTAATTACTATTATCAATTCTGACATACTTTGATGTTGTATTTTAGATTTTCATTCTGACATGAATGATTTACTATCTACTCATAGATTGTCTTGTACCTTCAAACAACTTTTATGAAAACTAGAACTGTCACAAGAGTGACGAATTATACCCCCACAATACAGCTTTGTCACAGAAGTATGGCAACCATAAGAAAGGAATTGCCACAAGGACATAGAGTTGAGTTATTATACAATAACTTGTGTAAATGTATTGTTTTAATAGCATACAAAATGTGTAAGGTTAGAAATTATCAATCATTGTTCAATAATTTATTTAATAGGTTTATTTCAAACAAAAAATTGCACCTGGACAAGCGTAAGAAATAGAAACCATTCAAATGTTCCAAGTAAACCGTTTTACTGTAAACCATTTTACCGTTCAGGCTCACTGTGACCTTGACTTTGACCTACTGACCCCAAAGTCGAACTTGACCTGTATTTCATGATGTTACAGCTGTGTACCGAAAATTATTTAAATCGGTCAAGCCTTTCATGAGTTATCATCCGGAAACTGTTTTACAGTTCAGAGTCACTGTGACCTTGACCTTTGACCTACTGACCCCAAAGTTGAACTTGACCTGTATTTCATGAAGTTGCACGTGTGTACCAAAAATTATTCAAAAGGGTAAAGTCGTTCATGAGTTATCATCCGGAACCCATGAAAATCAACAGACCGACCGACCGACAAAAAAACCAACAAGCTCACTCCTATATACCCCCCCCCCACCCGAAACTTCGTTTTGTGGGGGTATAATCAAGAAAAGAAAGAAGACAAGCTTTAAGTATATCATAGTAAGAGCTCATGTGTCCATTTCAGACCTTTAGTGATCTTGACCTTTCAGCTACAGACCCTGGTCTTGCTCAAAAGAGACTGTCACACTGTGGTAAGCAATTGTGCCAAGTCAATTCAAACTCATTCAATGCATGAAGAAGTTACAGCTGGAAGCCTCATCCTCACAGATGGAAGCACTCACATACCTTGAACTGCCAAAGTGACAAATACGTTGAAACAATGTCAGCAGACTCGGCAAATGTTCACTATTTTCACATAAAAAACCCACTAACTTTCTGATAGGAACGTTGTGCATTTTTCTTTTCGGAGGTGTGGAAGAGGCAATTAGCAAAAGTGTCCCCTGTGATGGGCAACTGGATTTCTTTGTTGAATGGTCCAGAGTAGTACTTGTTTCTTCAATAATGTCTCTGTTTACCTAAAATAAATTGAAACAAAAAACCTTAGTGGGCAGCTTTATTTGATGACCAATGAAAACCAGACGTTGCATGTACATTCCTTTTCATTTAAAGGCAAATAAAGCTGCCTACTAGGTTAATTAAATAGCATACTCATACATGTAATTCCAATCTGTCAAAAAAGCCATACTTTTGAGTCATTCTTTGGCTCAAACTCTTATGTTTAATTTTTAAGACATTAAGATCCGAATAGTATCTGTATTAAAATAAAGGAAATAAAGAAAAGTAATGCACAAACACCATCAAGTACAACACCCAATAGCCACCAGACCCACTCACAGAGGACTTAATCCTCCATGAAAAGCTTGAAATCTTAAAGAAATTTACATCCCACCATGTATTTTGAAGAAATATCTATCTTCTCTACGGACAGAAAAACACATGGCAGGCTTATTAGTCTGCTAACCTGCACTAATGGAATGCAACCAACGAACGTTTGTACTCAGCACTTCCAGTGACTCTCAACATTCTTATTTAAAATTCAATTAAAAAAACATGTCCTACCTAAATTGTTTTCTAACAAAAAAAAAACACAGTTACTAAACATTATGGGAAACTGACACTCAAAGGCAATAACCATTACTCTGCTATGTGTTTGTTCTTGAACTTATACTTTTTTGTTTTGTAAAATTTGACTTGCAAAATTTAAACTGGCATAAGCCTTAAACATGCAATGTGCAGTGCAGTGCAGAGGAGCGGATGTTAAGAAGTCTTTACCATTTGTATTAAGCAAGTCAAATATTTAAATATACCAAAATATTCAGCAAAAATTAAGCAGGAAATCCATCCAGTGTAAAGACCTAGTTATATCAACTGCATAAAATACTTACAGGAAAGGGAAACACATAATTATTACATTGAAATGCAATACAGACAACTTACAGACATGACTGTTCTAGGTACTCTTTACATGAAATGCCTGATTTTGAGCTATAAAAATTGTATCTCCTATGATGAAATTGTCTTGTGTATGAATAATTCCTTTCTAGCATTATTCTATTCTTCCTTTAACAAAATACTTTGTTAACTGATTTGCATAATTAGTTTTCAGGTCAGTCCTTAAAATGAAACAAACTAACTCACAGCTTAAAAGACATCTGATAAAAAATGATGATTTTATTTATCAGAAATATCTAAGCTCTAGGCCTTGTGGTTCCAGAGAAGAAGATTTTAAAAGTTTTACCTATATAAGCCTGTGTAAAACCAACTGACCCCCAGGCAGGGTCGATTTTGACCCGGGGCTCATAATTTGAATAATCTTGGTAGAGGTCCACTAGACAATGCCACATGCTAAATATCTAAGCTCTAGGCCTTGTGGCTTCAGAGAAGAAGATTTTAAAAGTTTTTCCTATATAAGCCTATGTAAAACCAAGTGACCCCCTGGCAGGGTCAATTTTGACCCAGGGATTCAAAATTTGAATAATCTTGGTAGAGGTCCACTAGACAATGCCACATGCTAAATATCTAAGCTCTAGGCCTTGTGGTTTCAGCGAAGAAGATTTTTTAAGATTTTCCTATTTGTTGCCTTAGCAACCAGAGTTCTGCATTGAATGGAATGTTTTGAACAACTTTGATAGAGCTTCATGCAAGAAACATCCCTGCAAAGTTTCATCAACATTGGCCCAGTGGTTTCAGACATGTTGTTTGAAGGAAATGGTGGACGGACGGACAGACGGATGGGCCCCAGACGGAGAGTGATCCTTATAGCTCACTCTGGCACTCTGTGCCAGGTGAGCTGAAAAAAAGTGTAAAGTTTTCATTTTGGGTGAGTGTATATACATCCTGAAATAGTACTATGACAAAAAAACTTTGATATATGCTATAAAAGTCTTTCCCCTGCTATTTGAAAATTGCTGAAAAATATGAATCAAGGGTCTTTAAATGTGGTTTAAATCACTTAGAATTTTATTGATATTCAATTGATTAACTGGGTATGATCGGTTAGAGATGAAAACTTCATTGGCATGATTGCCGTATTCCGATTACTTGTGGGACAAGATTATTTTTCTAATTCTATATGTTGTAATAAAAACACAACATAATTATGTGACAGAACATAACATTTTAATTGCAGATCTTTACCCCTCATACATTATAATTTGTGTTTAAAATTAAGATATAAATTTCTAATTTAGCAAAGTGATCAGAAAAAAATATGAAACACAAATATATGTTAAATGGCAAAACTAAAAGATGGTATGGTAATTCCTGTACAATGTAATTTCTACACAAACATCTGCTATATTGATAGCTACAAAGTCATTCAGATGTGTTCCAGTATAAATATGTTTTAACTGAGCTTGTATCCTGTCCCCACCAACAAAAGGACCGACTGCATCTTTTGTTATTTTCTGTACAATAGCAATGTAACTGGCTCTACAATCTACATTGACAGATTGGATACACTTTAACATAGAACAAGAAAAACTGTGATACAAAGTATCACAGCTGGCCAACAAACAATAATGCCATGTAAATATTTTGGAAATTGGTGGTATGGTTGAATCGTGGAGGCATGGCCCCAAAAGAACTTGAGGAAACCAATTCTGGTTGAACAAGCAAATTGACACGACATCACATCTACTAACTGACCTCAAGTATCGAAAATTTACTATTATCAAATAATATTTATACAGTATGTCCAAAAATGCCCTATAAACCGTTCCTGATACGTTTCAATTTTTCATTACCCTTATCCATATTAATTTGACATGAATGAAGATTTTTATGATAATTTGCCGTAAATATTCTTAAATGGTTTAAAAGCTAAAAATGATGATTAAACAGCAGAAAAAAACAAAAAAAAAAAAGGTGGCGGTGGGATTCGAACTGTCTCGTGGATTTGTACAAGTACACTTATACAAAAGTATGTGAGCTAACGTCTACCAATACACAACGGTGACAAGTTTCTTATGCAAGCGAAAAAATTTGCTAAGATAATAATTATCATATATATTTAAAAAAGCAATCGAAGAATATTCAGTCAACTGCACTTCGTTTCTATAATGTCAAAGGCTGTATAAGTGGAAAAAGCAATAATATTTCCATTTATCAGAGCGTAGATTGCGCCTTAAACGTGGAAAGCGCTTTTCTCTATTTTAATCGGCGTAGACTGCGCCCTCTATGAAACGAACGACAACAGTTACTCTTGCTTTTCCAAAAAAATTGACTGTGTCCACAGTTTTCATCTAAGAATTACCTCAATTGTTCAATGAAGAGAGACGCATGTATTCGATCTAGTGTTTAAGTCTCCATGCATCTTTTACTCACCCCTATATTTAAATATAGTGGGCCGCAGCAGCGACCCGCAATAATACTCTTCTATTTTTGTTATTGTGTAGGTGCGAAGCCTGTAATTAATCAGTCTTATTCTTTTGGTCTCATTAAACGGTATAAGGACAACCAATTGTAACAGAGAATCAAAACAAACAGATTGGGTGAAAAAACAAACAATTAAACTTAAGTTAACTGTAAAAAAGTCAAAAGTAATCGTATAACATGTACTCTGTCTAAGGTTTAGTGTGCAGCATCCGCCTCAAAATGGTTCATATCGTGTATCCTTCTGAATCGTGTACCCTGTTTTTACTGTACGTGTTACGTGTGTGTATTGTGCATTCCGTGTGACAACTGTTACGTCCCCACTACTGTACCATATAAACTTGCATAAATGCCACGGAACTTTATCAACATGTTTTCAGCATGGTTTAAATCCTGAATTGAAACTGTATCTAAATTTAGAATTAAAATTGCTTCAACAAGGAGCAGATGATGTTGAAAGAACTCCTTCTTTAAAATCCCAAACAGAACTGGTACTGAATAAAAGAATAGCCAAGTTCTACATTCAGATGCCTTCCAGTATTTTGCTTGCTCCTTAATATCTCTTGGGTGTCGTTTTACAAAATAAGACCACTTTATAGCTGACAATTTTTTGTCTGCCACTCGGAAACTAAGTTAAACACTGAAAACGTTAAGTCACTATATGTTGGGTTGAACCATAGGACGAGTAGCGTTCTAATAACACCTAATAGAACACAGTGCATATAGTCAATAGCTGTCCCATTTATTACTCCACCATGTTGGACCTTTCACTCCATAACAGTGCTTTGAATTTACCAATGCTTCTTCCCTGTGCTGAATGAAATCATCATGAGTTCTTTTTGGCACATCTATTTCTTCTTCATCAAATGGGAATGTTCGTGCATGGCCTTTTCCAACTTTAATGACTGAACCTTCCTGTACACATTTGGCAAATCCATATTGTCCATTAAATTGGTTCATGTTAAGTACCATACACTTTGCTTGTAAATCACATGTTCCACACAAGCATTCCCTTCACAGTTAACCACTGAGAACAGTGTTCACAGAACAGTTTGTATCCAGTCTGAAAAAATGTTGATAATGTGTCATGAAATGGTTTCAGAAAGCAGGCCATAGTCGGTTTTGACTTTCAAAACCACAATCCAGCAAACAGTAAATTCTTTTGTTTAAATCTGTCCTGATATGGTAGTTCATTTATTGCAAGGAAGAGTGGCCAAATGCTCACTTTTGAAGATTTAAACAGTGGAACACCATCAGTGTACCACATCAGCGATATATTGTCACTATTGTGCAAGAATGATCCGGGTTTACTGTGTTTCTTGTATACTGCTCCATCATAGATATCACCGATGGTGGTATGGTTTGTCTTACTTGTGTGATGTTTCAGTTTTCTGTGAAAATCTTTCCTTCTAAAGAATTCCTGGAGCTGTGTTACGAGTGGAATTTCAACAAAGTATGAAGAGTTGGATTTATCTGCAGAGTCATTGTTGCACACAGTACTCTGATCTGTTTGTGGCATGACTGCAACGATACTTTTTCTTTAATACTTTATGCATTGAAATATGATCGCAGAGATTTTGCAAATACCAAAGTTGGTTTAACACAACAGGGCTCATGTCACTTTCTTAATAATGTTTATCAACTGTAGTACAATTGCAGAAAACATGTTTTGGCTGAAATTGATTTGTTTAAATTGAAGGCTTACTTACAATTATACACTTAAAAGATAATTCTATGTACAATTTTGATCAAGTTCATCATACACCAGTGCTGTGTTGTTGAAGTTAGATGCCCATTCCGACCGTTTCTTTTTGGTAGTTTTAACAGGCAGGCAGTTTACCTTACAATGGTTCCTGGGTAGAACCAGTACTAGACTCATATCCTCTGTTAAAAAATGCCAACTTTCTCACATAAAAAGAGATGGTCAGAAGCAGGGTGCGCAACCATGTCCCTTAAACTATGAGAGGTGACAGTGATTTCAAGCAGACTTTAAATACTCAACAACAAGGGCAGACTGTCGTACATGTATTAAGTTTGAGTAAAATCATCAAAAACAACATCAGTGCTTGTATGCCAAAACAAAACAAATTGTACCGTGTTCTTCGCCAGTTGATTCATTAAAAGCAACTGACTGTGCAACAAGGCATTATAAGCAAACAGCAAAATATTTTAGTTATAAAGAATAATATTGCAAGACAAAATACATATCAATGTGTAGGAAATTGGAAACATATTCAATATGATTCATAATAATTATGCGTTTGTTATCAAAAAGCATTGAACTAAACTTTTGCAGATGTTATTATTGTATTTTATGAAACCCCTCTGTAATTTGGTAATTTTGCAGCCCAATGGTGTCAAGAAAGTGCAGCTTGTAACTGGACACAATGTGTACATAACTCGGGCCAAGCGTTCTACAGCTTTAGTTTTAGGAAATGCACTGAGGAAATAGAGCAAAGTGAACTGACCAAACATTTGTGTGTACATTGTATATGAACAGTGTATATATTTTTATCATAAATATTTTTTAAAAGTTCCAATTTTTGTTCATTTGTGTGTTTAAAAAAATGGTTCGACTTACATAGATATAGTTGTATCTTCTTGTCCTAATGCCACAAAATGGAGATATTTAGTAATTACATTTTTCATTTTCTGTACTTAATTTAAACTCATAACATTATGTCAAGATATACCAGACGGTGTTTCTGGCATTACACATCTAAATGGTTCAAGTTTATCAAGAAATGAGTATTTCTGGCTCACCTGAGCAGGAAGTGCTCAAGTAAAGTTATTGTGATCACATAGTGTTGGTCTGTCCACATTTGACCTTGTGTGTGTATTAGAATCTGTTCATTAAACTTGGTCAGAATGACTGCTTAGATGAAATTAAGGTCAAGTTCAAATATGGGTCATCGGGGGTCAAAAACTAGGTGGGCACTTGCAACCAAGAAGCATGCAAGCTTGCAATCTTGAAGCTAGTATTGACCCTCCGCTACGGTTCCAAATGCAAGCTAGTACAAGCTTGTGCAAGCTAGTTCTACCTAGAGCAAGCTTGCGCAAGCTAGTTCTACCTAGTGCAAGCTTGCGCAAGCTAGTTCTACCTAGTGCAAGCTTGCACAAGCTAGTTCTACCTAGTGTAAGCTTGCGCAAGCTAGTTCTACCTAGTGCAAACTTGCGTAAGCTAGTACTAGCTTAAAAGCCTGCAAGATAAGCCTGTGCGCTTGAGATCTTGCAAGCTGGCAGCATGCTAGTATTAACGAGCTTATTAAGTCCGCAAAGGTTCCAAATGCAAACTAGGAATGCCTTGTACAAGCTTGCGCAAGTTAGTACTAAAAAAACGTAAGATCCCTTCTGTGTGTACATGAATACAGTAAACTGTTGTCAAGAATATTTCTTTTTGAAGTTGAACATGCAGATAATACTATTTAGAGCTCTCTAAGTATTAAAGTGCTTTGATAACTAAGACAAGTTTTACCGAACCCTAATTTCCTACCAAATTATGAACTGCATGCTTTTGTTGCATATCTAGGAAACCTATTGCTACCCACTCTGTGGCTAAGCTGACTTGAAATCACTACAATCTCTCTTTGACAGAGGGCCATGGGTTCAAGTCCTGATACCAATCATGGTTCTTTATGCAGGACAAGGTTCTAGTACAGATCAGAATAGAATAAACTTTATTTCCAGACAGGGGTCAATTATCGTGGCATGTTCATCACACAGTAAATGCTCAAGAAATAAGTAAAGATTGTAATGTAAGCAAAGCTTAATTAGTATTGGCATAACACATTTAAGAAAGCTGGTCCTGGGCAGTATATACAAAATGGTAGGTAGCCGTGGGTTTTATCCGGGTTCCTCCAGTAGTAAGGTACGTCTCTACATATGCCAACATCTCAGGGACCTATGCAGTCAATTCAAAAGGTTTTCAATAGCTTATGCTTATATTTGTTGTTTGTATCCTGTGACTTTTTTAAGGTAATTATTTTTTTAAAAACCCAACTTAATTGACTCATCTCTTAATTGGGTCATTCATTCAAATACTGAATTACAGGCATTTCAGCCCCTAGTCATTTAATCTCTTAAAATCTTAGGTAGTTCAGGCTCCATAACTTATATAAGAAGTGTAAGTTTTTTCAGGAAAAGAATTATGATATTAATAATAACAATAGTTTCATCAGTTTGACATTTTTCTTAAATTATTTCAGTTTTTCAACTTAATTCATCACATTTCATTTCATATTTTTGCTAAAAGCTATTTCTCATAATGTCGGATGCCAATTCTCAATCATATTAAACAAGTAAAAAAAAAAACAACTCCGTGGTACAGTGATTTATGCTGTGGACCACCAATCTGGAGGTCTCTGGTTCGAATTCTGATCGTAGTACTTGAAATTGTAGAAACACTTTTCAGTGTTTTCCAACCCATATGTTTGTACATATGAGATTTTACCATTGGTATCCATATGACCAACATCAGGAGAAGAGTCTTAGTTAATTTAGCTTTCAGGGGATAGTGAAAGATGCAGAATGTATCCCATTTAAGAGACACCCCTGGTTCTTGAACATGCCGGTGTACAACGCAGATATATGGGACCTCAGTCTGTAGGTCTTATCCATAAAACCGTTTTTATTAATTATGTTAGTGGAAGGGCTGGGGATTGAGCCCATGATCCTTGGATTACATTGGACTAGTGCATTACCACTGAACCACTGATCCGCCCATTTCCCACCTATCTACAGATGAACTGGTTTAAAACGCAGAGGTTATGTAGTCTAGGTGTGGTGGTCAAGTGTTAACGGTCTGGGCTACCAATCTGGCAGTTCCCAGTTTGAATCCCAGCTGGTAGTTCAATATAAATAATGAAATGTGTATCCATGAGTACACGAATATTGCATTTTTCTTACCCTACGTTGTTTTTTTCTTTCAGTATAGTTGCTGGCATAGCGTGTGATGTATGATGTCATAACTTTAAATGATGTTATAGTATGTCAGTAACATAATTGCAATTAGTAGATGTTTCAATTAGCTCCCGGTCAGGTCTTTTTTGGCGAGATTCTTTTAGATGTAACCTAACAAAGATAGCAACAATCCACAACATTGTTGGGTTTCCCATTTCAAGTCATTCCTTTTGCTACAATGGAGATGATAATGTACAAATATTTAATGATAATTTTATCTTACAAGTATCTTTTCATGTAAAATGTAATATACTTGATTTTGACCATATTTCAAGAAACAAGAGCTGTCCCTCACACGTGACTAATGCCCCTGAAAGAGGTGTCTCATAGTCTGTGTCCTCTTCATGTGCTCAACAACTGTGCGATGTAATTTCCAAATCTTTCCAAGCATGACAGAGTTACCAGGCATATAGCATTCCATTACTTTTAAACACTAAGTGTGACCTTGACCTTTCAGGTAGGGACGTGGTTCTTGCATGTGACACATTGTCTTCATGTGCTGATCATTTGTGCCAAGTTATTTTAAAATCAATCATTGCAAAGTTACAGTCCAGACATAAATGTATGCATATAAACAGGATTCCATTACCTATAAACTCTAAGTGTGACCTTGACCTTTGAGGTACGAACGTGGGTCTTGCATGTGACACATTGTCTTGATGTGCTAGACACTTATTTCTAAAGCTTTCAATGCATTACAAAGTTAAAGCCCGGACACAAACAAATGTAAGGGTGGACAGGCAGACGGTCGGACGGACATTGCAATTTTAAAGTTCCACCATTCGGGAGCATAAAAAACATGAAACTCATAAAGTTGTGATGTTTTTACTTTTTGAATCCCCTTCATACAAATTAATTGGATTAAGTATTTGTAAGATTCTAAGCTAGATATCATTGAAAGCTAGTTCTAAGATTCTTACTGTCACATCATTACCATGTTTGTTACTTACCAAATGATGAAATTCAAATTGATGTATAATTGTGAAATATGTATAGATTAATGGATATAAGAGACCTTCATTTGCTGGTGACATAATATTTGGCGCTACAAAAAAAGCAACACATTAAAACAAATCAAGACTAATGCCTAGACTGTAAACAAAGAGGACAAGAAGAAAAGAATTGGTGCATAACATTTAAAGGTGCCACAAAGATTTCTTTTTTTTAATTTTTTTTTGATACATGTAGAAGGTATTGTATTATATTGTAATAAGGCATTTAGATCACACTTAATGTTCTTATACCTACACTGAATTGAAGTGCAACAATTAAATAACTATCCACTGTATATACCTTCTTTAAATAAAGATGCGTACAATCATGTTCCCCAGTTCTTTGCAATATTGTAGATATATTTCTAATTAATTGTTCTTATTTGACATCTGAATATTAAGAACTGTACATCCATAACAATATTTTGGTATTTGCAAGTCTTTGGGCAGTCTAGTGAATGTCTAGTAAATAGTTGGCCCAAAAGGATCAGCTTTGAAGTGAATATGATTTCTTTTTTATTGATGTAATTTTACCCTTTTTAAAATGGATCTTGTTAATTTTGGTGTAGGTAACAAGTTATGCAATTCGGTGCCACCTTATACAATTCTTGATGTTTCTGTTTCTTCAGCAAGATTCTTTTTAAATTGGCCTTAGTAGCTTTGCTGTAAGTCTTATGATGTGCTAAAAGGTGTCTGAGCAGTTACCACTTAACAGTACAGAAATACTAAAAGAGCAGTCCCTGACTGACTAAGCACAGAATGAGAAAGTTGGTGTATTCATAGACTACTAATTTCATCTGCAATTTTCCTTAAATGATCTGATTCACTGTAGTCATCATTTGTTTGTATGTTATTACACATTACACAAATTCAAGTCTGTCCTGGCAAATATTCTGTGCTATGATGAAAAGAGCCTCTGATAGAGTAGGTTCTTGCCCAGACCAGAAAAGCTTTCAATTTGAAGTTATATTATTGTGGCCAGACTGAATTCTTTTTCGATACAGATAGTTCCATGGTTCAAGCCTTTACTGAAAAATGTTCCAGGCCATGCTGGTATTGAATAACTTTGATTTTTTTTTTCTGCGCTTGTTTTGTACAAGTTGTCCTATCTGCTCACAGATTATACACGAGTCCATGTGAATGGGTGTATTTTCTTGTTGTATCTGGCCTCATCATACTCCCAAGTCCTTTCTGAAACTTGAGGTATGCCGCACATTTCATCATCTCATGCAGGGCAGACTCAATGACTGAACCACTTCCATCATGCCATTATGCATTAGTGAAATATATGTAGTGTTCAGTCATCTAAAATATCTAGATGTCTTTTAACATCAAATGCTGACACCTGCTATGAGTAACTATGTGCTATGTGTATGAACATTCTATTCTAGAACACAAGTAACTTCCTTCTTCAGGTTAAGACTCAACTTTTAAATTTCAATAGCACTTTTATGATCAAATTTGTATTAACCAATATTTTCTATATGTGGCAAGAAAGCCAACACAGAAGGACAGAACTAGATGCCACATTGCATAGTACATTTGTACTAAATGTCAACATGATATCTTCAAGCAAAGGATTTAGATTTAAGCATGGCAACAGTTTTATTGCTTGAACAGTTAATTAGATGAACCTGTATCATCAGAAACATTTTCTATCTTAGTGCAGAATATTTGCAAGAACAGACTGGAATTTATTTAATGTGTAGTAATATTCAGACAAATGATGATTACAATGAATCATATCCTTTAACGAAAATTAACGCTGGAATATTACAATGTTAATTCAAACCAATGCATCAAGAATTGTATTAGGTGGCATCAAATTGCGTAACATTTTAACTACCGTATACCTTTACCAAAAATAACAACATAATGTTTTGAAAAGTGTAAAATTACAATAACAAAAAAGATATTGCATTGATATCAAAACTGAAACATACGAGCCAACCTTTTACCCAAAGACACCACTAGATTTCCAAATGACACCCACATAATGCCAAAATATTATTATATTAATTAGCTGTCAAAACAAGAACAATTTACTAGAATATGTATACAATGTTGCAAAGAACGGAAGAACATGTATTTCTTTTATCTTATTGTTTATAGTACTGGCCATACTTTGTATTTTTAAAAGGGTGAAACTGCCAATACTTGGGGGCAAGTTGAAGAGTCAGATACAGATAAAATGGATTGCAGGTAGTAGACCCTACATAAAGACCCCTTGGTTCTTTACATTCCTGGTGTATAGCACCTATACACTCAAGACTACCTCTGGGTTTCTAACCAGTTTATCTCGATATGGGTGAAAAATACTGAAAAGTAAGTCTGAAATTTCCAGTGCCTAGGCTAGGATTTGAACTGAGGCCTTCAAATTGGTAGTCTAGATCCCTAACCACTGTACCACAGAGCATCCCTGAAGTAATTAACTGTTGCATGAAGCACTTTTATGTACTTTTCATAAAAACACACCATTTAATGTAGGTTTAAGGGTTATCTAAATGACTAATTACAAAACATAACCTGATACCAAAAGATAAACAAAAACATGAATTCTTCACAGCACCTTTAATGCCACACATCAATTCTAAATTTCTTGTTGTCCTCTTTGTGTACAATCTAGGGAATTGTCTGACTTTTTCTATGTGTCACTTTTTTTGTAACGCCACATACTAAATCACCAGCAGGTAAAGCTCTCTAATATATCCATTAATTTAAAACTATACATTTTTCACAATAATGCACCAATTTGATTTTCAGTGTTTGATAAGTAGCTAACATGCAATGTTGTGATAGTAGAAATATTATATTTAGCTATCAGTTATATCTAGCTTAGACTCTTACAGGTTAAAAAAAATCTAATACAGGTGTAATGAATTTTGTCAAAATGAGGTGTTTAGACATCTTACCTCAATAGACATTCCCAAAAATAAATTATCTTGTAATGTTCATAAGAAAAGGAATGACTTTGAAGCCCAAACAAACAATTTTGTGAATCATTGCTTCTTTGTATGGTTACATTTGAAAGTCTCGCAAAAATAACCTGAACAGTAGCTGACTGAAACACCAACTATTTGCAATCATGTTGATGACATAATTCAGGACTTCATTAAACATTATGACATCATACATCACACACTATGCCAGCAACTATTATTCCGACTTTAGTCTTCTCAAATCTGACATACTTTGTGATTGCATTATAAATTTTCATTTGATAACTGCTATTTCCTTAAACAGTGTCTTGTTCCTTCACACAAACCAAGAAATGTGTAACTATTAAATTTTTTAATTTATAAAAATGAAGCAAAACAATATACTGACATTTGATGTAGTGTTGAACAACAAATTATCTATACATAATAAATAGTATGAATTTAGTAGAGAAATGAATTTTGTGATAAAGTTTCTTCAACATGATTAAATGAACAAGAGCTTCAGATGACAGTACACCATTCAAAACACTTCGATAGTAAATTGAAAAAGTTTCTATCATAAAGGCTTTAAACTATTAAAACTAAATTCATATTAGTCTATGGTCATTTCTTAATACCAAGTCTGATACCTGTCAACACTTTCTTGTCTTTTCAAATGAATCAATGATTACTAAGGTAAGATTATGCATAATTAAATAAATTCAGTCAAAAGTTATCTAATCTGACTTTCATCTTCAGCATAGGCCTCACAGAGAGATGATGTAGCTATAACCAAGGCTTATCAGTGCAGGCTTTAGCTTGGAAATATCAGCAGAATATTATTTACTGACCAAAGTTAATTTTAATGGAATAGTGTACAATTTGTTCTTAGATAAATAGTATCTCTTACAAATAAAATTGGAAAGATAAGCATTTTTCTGACTACCACCTGGTGACCCAGTCTGCTACAACTGGTAGAGTAGTACAGTCATCCTAGCTCAAAAATATGCTAAAGTGGGAATAAATTTGAACAGAAATGAAACATGTATTTTCAGTATCACCAACATCTGTAGTTTCAGAAACCACAAAGTTCCCAAAAGTTCCATTGGTGGAAATAGTTTATTTTCAAGGTCAAGGTCACGCCCTATAAATGTTAAATAGGTTTAAGTTCACCATTACTTATTGCATCTTTTGCAATATTTTGGTATATTTTAATGGTTTTTGTATTATTTCTTTCAAACATTTTGATTAGCAATCTATTTTGAACATTTTACAGACATTTTTACACTTGACCTCTAGTTGAAGGTCAAGGTCAAATGGTTGTTTTTAGTAACAAACGCGTAATTTAACTTTGCATTGCATGGTCATTTGTTTATTTTCACTTTTCTCTTGTTTCTTCTTTTGTTTAATGAAAACTGACTACTTTTACATGCAAAACAATTAACAGTGATAAGAAATAGAAATACAAGCTGAATGAAAATATATAAACAGGTTAATAGGATTTCTGCGAAGAACAAGTACAAGACTCCTACCTCCGGTTTTAAACTTCTTACTTTGTCATATAAAATGTCTGGCTCGATGCTAACGCCTTCAACCAAAAGGATAAAGTTATCTCGAGTCAGCAAACCAAACCACTTCCGTTATTATATTAGAGGCTAGTTATGATGTAACAGAAAACATACACAAAGGAAATCAAAGCACTGAAGGGACTTGTGTTGCTCGGGAATGCAGAATGATATGAATAATCGTTTTTCAAAACCATAAAACTAATTTTGAAAACCTTCGTCATCAGATTTTATTCAAGTAAATCTATGGTATTTAAATCAAGGTTTACTGCCATTTTATGTTGAGGTATGGTAATGTCTACATATTTTTTTTTTTTTGCAACAAATATATACCAAAACATGAAATTATCAGTGATCTCATTTTCATCCACAAATTCTTCATTATTGAAGACAACCGTACTTGACAGATGCTCTCTTTATTAAAATTCCCTATTGAAGACTATGAAGGATATTAATGTATGTTGCCTGACATCAAATTACGGAAATTCCCACTTAAATCATAAAAAAAACAAATTCCAAAAGATAGTGAAGATAGGTAACAGTTGGTTAAGAACCAAACTTCTAGAAGTTCTGAATTGATACGTACGAACGGAATTAACATTTGCTGATGATAATTGAACTTAAAACATTAAAGTACAGCATTCCCATTTTAATCATAAAAATGCAAAGGAAATGCCCAAATTACTGGCCAAGAGAGATAAATTTTCATAAAAATAGATATAGTAATATAAAGCTATTAGTATTACTGAATAGAAAAACATGAAAGACATTAATACATGTTGGCAATAATCAATCGAAGTTTTAAATCCAGTAACAGATATTCCTACTTTAAAAAGATGGGGAGTAAGTGGGACATATCTCAAGTAAGTGCGCTGGTGTGTGGTGCCGAAAGACCACACACGCAACAGCTTTAGTTTTTCAAACATTTGTATGAGCATCAAGTCTGTTGTGTCCTGTTCTGAATACTGAATACCTTGTTCCCATTTGTCTAGTAGATGGTAGCCATTTTTCTGCCTCTACACTCTTGTAAGAATCTTAGTCGCCATGAGCTTTAATATTTTCATAAGCGACTATGGAGTGACTGGTCGACTCTTATCCCTTAATTTGTCGATTGCTCTGCTAGTGTTTTTGTATGCATCCATTTGAGTGACACTTTCTTCTTCTCGCTGAACATGTTATGTTCTTGGGCAGGGATTACAATTTGACATAAGCCAATGCTTTATGGACTGATAGAGCATCTGTTAGAAGGACTACTCCATGACAGTCCTTTTCTGACTCTTCAGCAGTTTTCGATGCTGTATGATGGCTTCTATTTCTGCTTTGTAGTTGTAACAGTGCTTGCCTGCTTGTATGCTAACTATCTCTGACCCACCAGTTGTGTACATTGTGAAAATACCAGCACCGCCATCTTGTATAGCAGCTGTAGCAGTCCGAGTACATATGCGTCTATGTCTCTGATGGATAATCTTCTGAGAACATAGCTTGTGCTATGGATCTCTTGATATTTTCATCTTCCACAAGTTGGAACCTGGTACTGTAGTGCAGATACTAATGTTTGACATGTTGTACCTCTGTGGCTCCGGCAGATCCCACTGATCAAAAATTGTCGGTGACCCAAGATAGGCAGCATTTGCTTTTGTCAGCTTCTTGGATTCATGGACACAGTTCTGTCTTTTCAGACGATGGGGCCTAAAGCTTTGTTTTCATGGGGTGATCTGGCAAGAACTGGTACTTGCTGCCTTGCATTTGCGCTTTCGCATCCCTTCTCTTACCAATAAGTAGAATGGCAGTGACTTCCTCTATTGCCTTAAAATTGTCAAGTAATTATTCTTAAGGCCTTGTTTTGGATCTTACCCGGCACTTTTTGATTTGTATTTGTGTCCATCGTCTTAGCTGTAGAGCTGTATTTAAGGTGGGCCTCACTGTTCCCAAGTATACTGTATTCAGTATCTTCTCATTCCCTCACTTAGTTAGTGTCAACTAACTTATGTATTATCGCTAGCTTTATTGTCTCCTGTGTTTACATGTACGCACCAGTCTTCTGTCTATGTTGAAAGCATGTCCGCAGGTTGCTGCATCCTAAATATAGCAGTTGATGCATCGAAACACAATGTAGTCTGCATAGAGGAAGCTTTAAATCCTCTTGGAAGCTTTTTTGAAAAGAAGAAAGAGGGTGGGTGACAATACATTTCATTGAGGGCCACTATGTGGTTGTAAGAATTTACAACTTTGTATCCCATCAACACAGACTCTAGCCCTTGCATTGAAAATATAGAACTTGTTCTATTTGTACATTGTGCCCCTGATTCATTCCATTCCGTAGTAGCTTCACAAGGAGACAGTTAGTCCAGACTTTATCGAATGCTCTTTGGAGATCAATCCAACTAAAAAGTGTTACTTCTTTTTCTTCTATTGCATCTTCGACCTCCTGGGCAAGGTATGTAGTCTGGTTTTCTGTTGAATCCAGCTTGTTTTATTGTTTGCTTGAGCTAGAATTTGGTTGATGTCCACGTGCATGTACCATTTCATTCCCTGATTCAGTGTTTGCACAATCATCTAGAATTCGGCTGATAGTAATACTAAATATGAGACTATGTGACAAATAAATATATGCTGACAAAAAATAAAACTTGAATAATCTGTTTAAGTAATTACTACTTTAAACATCAAAAAACAAGAAAATGACCCAAAAGTTGGTCAAACTGATACATTTCCACCCATTTTAACAAAAATCAAGGTGCTAGTAGAATAGAAAAAAATATGAAGGATATAAATGTTGACAATAATCAAATTTAAACTAGATAGGTGTTCAGTAGAACACTTAATTGTGTCGCCCTTCCTCTTACACTTTGTCATAATAACCAATAATTTCGTGACAAAATCGAAGTACAAAAAGGGGCATAACTCTGTCAAATATGATCTTGACCTACAAAATATGGCGGTATCATGTCCCTTTTGTCATAAGCTATACAATTTGAAAGTTTGATGAAGAAATCTTAAGACTGGCAAAATTATAGCCGACGTTAGGTTCTCATGACAAAATCTAAGTACAAAATGAGCATGACTCTGTCAAAAATTACCTTGACCTAAAAAATTGGACGGCATCACGAGACTTTTTTGTAAGCAATATAATTTGAAAGTTTGATGAAGAAAACTTAAGAAATGGCAAGGTTATAGCCAACATTATGTTTTTCTGACGGACTGGTCCAACTGACAGACAAAGCGATCCCTGTGTATCGCATTTTCTCCGAAAGGGCGACACGTAAATGAAATACAGAAAATGTGATTTAAAACATAAAAAATACATGAAAATTACCCAAAATAGTTTGTGATTATGGACAAAATTCGCTCAGATATTTAATTCATAGATACAGTAGATTTAAATAAAACTAGGAATAACGTAAAAAAGAATGATCAAAATAAAGAAATACAACTTCAGAGATACCACTTAGAACATCAAAAATGGATGAAAATGCCCCAAAAATTGAATGAATATAGATATTTTCAACCACGTATGTTTTAGTTCTAATACTAAGTAGTTTTGAATGTAAAAAACAAAACAGCATAAATATGAATTGACAATCGTCAAAAAAGAATTTGAATTACAGAAATGTCTACTTAAAACGGCAAAAAAGCACGAAACTACCTCAAAAAGTTGTCGCATTTGGAAAATATTCACCCAAAAACTTTTTATTGAATAGTTATAGTAGCTCCCAATCGAAAAATAAAAATAACACAAATATTTGTTGACATTAATCAAAATAAAACATTAAACTACAAAAATTCCCACTTAAAACAGCAAAAAAGCATGAAAATGCCCCAAAAAGTAAGTGAATATGGACAATTTCCACCCAATTTTTTTCATTACATAGTTATAGTAGTTTTGAATTAAAAATTGAAAACAACATAAATATTTGTTGAAAATAATCAAAATAAGAAATATAATTACAGAAATTCCCATCTAAAACATCAAAAAAACATGAAAATACCCAAAAATAACATTTCCACCACACATATCAATGGGAACTTTTCTTTATGTTAAAAGGTAGTCCATTTGCAAAGTCATGGTGAAGGATTCATTTCTGTTCAAATTTTTTCCCGGTCCAACCCCAGAATGACTGTACTAGAGGGGAAGTGATACAATCTTCCAAATCCACAAACATGTCTTTATACTTGCTCAAGATCTGCTTCACTTCCAAGGCTTCCCCTGCAATTATCAAAACATTTGGCTGGACTGGCTGGCCACACAATTGCAAATACCTTATTTTACCAATACCTAGTACAGAAACAGTACAAGATACAATTTTTCTTCCTGGATAATATTACTCAGATATAATGTCACAACATGAGGAACTAGAAAATATAAAATTGTGTCTGATTATGACTGTAAGAATCAAGTCAGTGATGTCTACCAATTTGAAGAAGGCAGTTTACTTTGTTTCTATCTATTGTGAATAAAATACTGGAAACAAAAAATCTTTATATGAAATAGTTGCTTTCCTAAATGACTTATAAAGGATTGTCTTTTAAGTCTCTGTGAAGCCCATTTAAAAAGGTTTTATTGAGGGAATGAAATTAGGAAATTAAATAGGACTTACCTAGTAAGGTGAAGCTTAGTTAAAATGTCATCGACAGCAATCTCCTAAAGGGCTCACACAATGTCAACTCACACTTGGCACATAATTTCTTATTTTGAACTTCAATACTGCTGTTGTCTGTGTAGTTTTAAATTGAAGGTGTGAACTGTCCTGCAGAGAGAGATAACATTTTACTAAGAGTGATGACACTGGTTTAGTACCAGAAGGGCCCACTACCAGAATGACCCAGTCCAGAACAACCCACTTTTAAGTCCAGAATGGCCAACTTCTAAATATTATCGAACTAGCGCTAATATTGAGTGGGATTCTTGTGAACTTGAATTGTTTTTGTTCCTCTATTTGATGCATGTACATTAATACACATTGATCAGAATAAAGATAAGTGATACCTTTTCTTACTTAACTTTTCACAGAATGTCTTCTATTTCATACATAAAGCTAGTACTGTCAATAATAATTTGATATTGTGTCCTGCAGAAAGTTTAGTTCTTCCTAGAAAAAACTTATGACTGTACTGGTATCCAAGCAGTTTTCGGACCCAATTAGTTTTTCCGACCTTCTTTATTTCATGCTGCATGGACTTAATGCAGCACAAAATCATCTTAATAACAAGAGCTGTCACATGACAGCACGCTCGACTATTCGAAAGCTTGTTGGTAAAATGGGGTTTTTGTCTAAGAACAGGAGTATTGTGTAATTGTCTATAGGAATTAAGGTCAACGATATGAAACTTGTTCAAAGACCTTTGTAAATGTACATTGCATTCAAAGCCTTGCTCGGGATTCTGCAAGCCAACTGGAGGGAGGATGGGGGATAATTTCAAAGAAATACATGACCTTGTATATTTGATCATGAATAATTTTGTAACTTTTAAAAATTGATATGTATAGAATTAAAAAAGCATATGACCGCTGCATGCTGCATAATTATTCTATGACATTTCAAAAGAAAGCCATTTTGAGTATTTCCATATTAGTCTGGTAAAAACTGTGACAAAAAAGTTAAAAAGGGCATAAATCTATCAAAAATCAAAACAGAGTTATGAGGATTGTTTCCTCACTTGTAGATGTTGATGGTTGACACATACTTTGAGTTTCAAGTCAATACTTTTGATAGTATTCAAGATATTTGACTTTTTAAAATCTTTTACCAAATATTCTAAGTTAAAAGGGGCATACATCTGTCAAAAATCAAAACAGAGTTATGGGGATTGTTTCCTCAGGTGTAGATGTTGATGGTTGACACATACTTTGAGTTTCAAGTCAATACCTTATATAGTATTCAAGATATTTGAATTACAAAAAACGCATCATGTTAAAGTGAAAATGCGAAATTTCTGTCCAGAAACTACTTGAAAACCAGTATATAATCCAACCTTCTAAAATTTCTCTCTTTATATTTATATATTTAAATCAGGGCCGTTCTGGTGATAGTCTGTTCTGAAAATGGGCGGTTCTGGACCTACACCACAACATTTCCAAGAGTAAGACACTGAGCATACACCTGGTAAAGACATTAATGGATAGTTCACTACAGCACAATTACCATTTGTTCAAACTGTATGAAAGGATAATACATGCAGTCAAGATTATGTGAATACCAGCAACAGAAATAAATGCCACATAAGGTCAAACTCGCCATTACTAACCTTGATCAATTGTCTTTAATAGGAAAAATGTGACATGAAACTCTCTCAAACTGGTCTGTAATGCAGCTCAAAGGACAATATCACTCATCAAGTTTAAAAGGAATAAATAGACACACAAGAACATGTGCAAACTGTAACTTCCTCATACACTGAAGGATTTTAAGTTGACTTAGCACAGCTGCATGTACGATACCACAATATTGTGCAGTTCAAAGGACAATGTCACACTTTAAGTTTATAGGTAAACTAGATGCCCAAGTGAAACATGTCGAGCATGCCCGCTGTCAAAAGGGTTAACTCCTTACCAAATAAAGATAGATCAAAGTAAACCTGAATATTGGATGTAACATACATGTTTAACCATAGAAAAGTGGTCTCGATTTTTCTCTACGGCCAGTAATAAAAAGTAACAATATAAACTACCGTATTTATTGTAACAACAAAGGGAAGAAATTCTAAAATCAAGGGAAGCTCATGGTGGTGAACATTTATTCCAAGTTACATCAAAATCCCTCCATGCATGAAGAAGAATTGCTCTGGACAAAGATAATCTTACATTTGACCTTTAACCTCCGAGTATGACCTTGACCTTAGACCTAGGGACCTGGTTCTTGTGCATGACACTGCGTCTCATGATGGTGAACATTCGTGCCAACTTCTTTGAAAATCCCTTGATCCATGGATAAGTTACAATCTGGACAAACTAAACTCGGATGCACACACGGATGCACATAAGCCATTTGGACAACAATATTGAGCTCACCACAAGAGGGCTCGACAAAGATAGGTACACAAGACCATTACATTGTGCCAACTGTAACATCCTCATGCATTGAAGGATTTTGAGTTGACTTGGCAAAGCTACATGTATACCACCGTGGGACAATTGGGAACAGACAGACAGATGAAAGGTGATAATCAGGTGATGTAACAAGATGATTTTCTACAATTCGTGATAAGATTTGCATAATTCCTGATAATATAGCTAATAGTGTGCATTAGAACAGAGTTCTGTGAACAATGTGACCACTGTACTAAGTCAATTAATTAAAAATTATTCTCTGTGTAAGGAAGTTACAGTCTAGACAAAGTCTCATGTGTCTATTTTTACTTTATTCTCTAAGTGCAACCTTGACCCTAGAGCTACGAACCTGTGTCTTGCACACAGCACACTGTCCCCATGTGGTGAACCATGCCAATTCTAAATATTTCATTTCATGACAAATTTACAACCATGATAAATTCATCTGGGCAGATGCACACAAAGTAAACTCCCAAAATTACAACAGGTACTGAGTTACCATGTTGACTAATTACCAGCAGGCTGGACAAAATTGTTCATTCTTTTTATAGCTTACTTTCTCAAAGGAATGTTGTGCATGTTTTTTTTTGGAAGGTGTGGCAGGAGCAAATAACAAAGGTGTCCCTCATGATTGAAAACTGGAATTCTTTGGTGAATGGTACAGATGAGTGTTCGCATCTTCAAGCATTTTCCATTTACCTGAAAAGAAAATAAATAAAAAAAAACTTCAAAAACAGCTTTATTTGCAGTCCAATGAAAAAGGAACTTTACATATACGTTCCTTTTCATTTGAAGGCAAGTAAAGCTGCCCACTAAGTATTAATATGAACTACTCCTATCACTCTTCCTGACTTCTAACATTCATAGGTTAAAACTGTCTTAGGTTACTGCCTTTGAGTGTCAGTTACCCTTAATGTTTAGTGACACAATAGTAGAGCATTCACCTCAGGATAGGAGCGTTCCACATTTGATCCCTGCCAATGCTGGTAGTGTCCTTAACCAAGACACAGATATTACCTATTGCCGAACTGTCTTCAATGTTGATTCAATTTTGAGTGAACTAAGAATTATATGTACTACTCCTATCACTCTTCCTGACTTCTTACTTTCGTAGAATAGACTATATTAAATATTGTACTCAGACAGCAATTGTTAAGACATTAAAATTTGGAAATCTGAATAAAAAAGTGAAGTGCAACACCCACAAGGAACCAGACCCACTCACAGAAGAGTAAATCATCCAACTATGAGAAATGGTTGCCAACAAATGACACACTTTGGCTTTGGCATCAACTAAACGAAGGCACTGCTTTCTGAAGTGCAACAAGAAAATATCATCACAGAAAGAAAGCCATGTCTCAATGCACAGACCAAAACGCATACTAAAGTAAAAGGTGGAATCTATTTCTTTTACCTAAGTATGGAATAATCGGACAAAGCTTAACTACACTACCTCCAAATAGAATCCATCCCTATCAGCCAAGGGATTCAGGTGCTATTCCAACACAACACTTCTTACACACATATTGGCACTGGATTACCTCGTGGTTCCAACACAGACACCATCCCACGAAAGGACCTCTTCTAGGATGCAACACATTTTCCTCCCGATGACGGGGACAAAAACGGTTTAAAGCGACACGGGCTGCATGATCGTGCCATACCGTTCCTCGCCCTACAGAAGTACCCAAGATATTGATCAAGTGATTGTGGCAATCGACAGATCTTCAGACTGAAGTCCATGGCGGACGAGTTAGACATAGCTCACACGACACGCCAACACGCTCCCCCAGACGGAGCACGGGGTGCGATGAATTGCGATGGTCTTTGCTTGAGGTGATGCCATAGGAGTTGCTGAAGTCAATGGCGGATGAGGGAGACATACATAGCTTGTGCAACACGCCAACATGCTCCCCTGCAACCCAGCACAGGTTGCATTGACTTGTGATGGTCTTTGCTCCAGGTGATACCATAGTAGTGGCTGAAGCCAATGGCGGACGAGGGAGACGTAGCTCACGCGACACGCCAACACACTCCCCGCATCTGAGCATGGGGTGCGAGGTTTTTGATGGTCTGTGCTTGAGGTTAAGCCTACTGTGGACAAGGGACAGCACGAGGTGCAATGACTTGTGATGGTCTTTGCTTGTTGCACTTCAGACAGCAGTGCCTTCGTTTAGTTGATATCAAAGTCAAAGTGTGTCATTCGTCCACAGCCATTTCTCATAGTTGGATGTCAAACTCTTTTGTGAGTTGGTCTGGTTATTTGTGGGTGTTGCACTTTACTTTTATATACAAATTTCCAATCTTAATGTCAAAAACATGCATAGTCCAATTAGTATGAAGCAATTGCTGTCCCAGTACAACATTTTAGTTTAGTCTATTCTATGAAAGTAAAAAACCAGGAAGAGTGATAGGAGTAGGACATGTAATTCTTAGTTCACACAAAATGGAATCAGCATTAAAGAGAGTTAAGCAATAGGGAAATATCTGTGCCTTCCTTAAGGACACTACCAGCATGGGTGGGGATCAAACCCGGGACCATCCGATCCTAAGGTGAATGCTCTACTATTGTGTCACTAAACATTTAGGGTATCTGATTCTCAAAGGCAGTAACCTAAGACAGTTTATTTTGAATTCCGTTAATATGACCTTTAAACTTGTGACAATTAAGATAATTTGTTCAAACATAATTGGCAATAGCTCTTTAAAACAGTATCTTAATGAACATACTACTTGAGATGCTGCAACAGACAATTGAATTGAATTGAATTTGACTATGGCAAGAACTGCTACATGTACCTGCTGGCTTGATTCAGCACTTAACTTAATAACTAGGACTGTTTAGGCAGAAAGAAATTGTATAAATTCTACTTAGAATGGAAGAAATATGTGTTTCGAGACAGATTATTACTGGTTAAGAGCATTTTAACACCAATTTATGCCATTAATATGTATCAAAATGCTAAACTGTATGTAAAAGCCCTTTTGTCTCTTGACTTTACACTCACACACTTTGTTTTATTGTTACTGTTAGTCAGTTTCAAGCTTGGGCATACCCAGCAGGCTTTCATGTTCAGTCAAAGTCATGAAGCCAGTAGCCAATGCCTTACAAGGAAGTGGTTAAAGTAGTAGAGGTAAAAGTGTTAGAAATTCAAAGTTTTATTAATATATTTGGTTATATATATAAAATTAATGCAGAAAATATAAGACTTACTGGAACTGTTCTGAGTACACAAACATTAAATGCCTACTTTTAAACATCTTTTTAGAGAGGAATAACTACTTTCAAGCATAAATAAAATCCTTTATTTAACAAAACACTTTGTTCAAATGATTGCCCTAATCAGTTTTTAGGTCAGTCCTTCTAATGAAACGAACTTGCAGCTTAACAGAATTTTTTGTCAAAAAGATTGGCCAAAATAGTCCTTAAAGGAAAGTTATCTTAACCTGGGTTTTGTCTTGACAGAAATTTTTGTGAAAAATGATTGGTCAAAACAGTCCTCTAAATGATCCTACTGGTTAATGTGAAGCTTTTGTGAAAAATGATTTGCCTAAAATTGTCCTAACAAGAGTATTCAAATGGCATAAATGCTTTAGATTCTGAAACAAGAAAAATTATCTTGCCATTTGACTATTATATATAATCTCAATCACTTGCTTTCTCTCTTCAAATCACTAAGATACTGGAAAATGACTATATTGGACAGCCTACTGGGTATATCTCAGTTTAAAACCTGTTACCAAGATATTAAATGTGTGCCTAACCTAGGAAGCCTGCTTGGCATAGCCAACTAGAAGACAGACTTACCATAAAGCACATTCAGATGGAGTATTCACGGGATGACAAAAAAAATAGCAAAAGCAAGGATCGAGATTACAGACCTACAAATATCTTCACATTTTTAAAAATTTTTTTACAAAAGATCAAAACATTTGTACACTGACTGACCTAAAAACCATCACATTATTTTTGTGCACACAGTTTACAAGATGCTAACCACTAGCTATCTTTCTCTAAGGCACTTAACTTGTGCCTAACCCAAAAGCTTGCTAGTTTCAGATTTTCTAATATTTGTACAAAAATGCACAAATGAAATATTAACATATTCAAATTTTGTTGCTATTAATCAAAGTTGAAGATGAATAATTTTCAATGATGAGAAACCAAAGGCCAACTAAGGCTCATGTACACAAAAGCTATTACTGGTTATATAGTATGATTTTGTTGAAAATGATTAGAATAAACTGTCCTTAAAATGAATTATATTCCTTACAGGAATGACTTGGCCTTATAATGAACTTTCTAAACTACAAGAAGTCTTTGTCATAAACAATGAGTCAGAACAGTCCCTTAAAATGAATCTTACATCCTAAGAGAAGTTTTTGCCAAAAATAAGTTACATGAATAATCCTTACAATGAAATTAAGGGGATGTAAAGGCTTAACCATTTGTGCTGAGCATGTCAAAAATATTTAACACACATTAAGCAGGAAACCCATTTTGTTACAAATTAGTGTTAAGACCTAGTTACTGACTACATTGTACAAATGAAATGCATAAAATTCTGAACTGATATTGAAGTAAAAGGAACTGTTTTAAATACACTTACATAAAATGCCTACTTTTAAACATCTTTTTAGAGAGGAATAACTACTTTCAATCATATATTAAATTCCTTTTTTATGAAAACACTTTGTTAATCAGTTTTTAGGTCAGTCCTTATAATGAAACAAACTTGCAGCTTAACAGAATTTTTTTGTCAAAAATGATTGGCCAAAATAGTCCTTAAAGGAAAGTTATCTTAACCTGGGTTTTGTCTTGACAGAAATTTTTGTGAAAAATGATTGGTCAAAACAGTCCTCTAAATGATCCTACTGGTTAATGTGAAGCTTTTTGTGAAAAATGATTTGCCTAAAATTGTCCTAACAAGAGTATTCAAATGGCATAAATGCTTTAGATTCTGAAACAAGAAAATTATCTTGCCATTTGACTATTATATATAATCTCAATCACTTGCTTTCTCTCTTCAAATCACTAAGATACTGGAAAATGACTATATTGGACAGCCTACTGGGTATATCTCAGTTTAAAACCTGTTACCAAGATATTAAATGTGTGCCTAACCTAGGAAGCCTGCTTGGCATAGCCAACTAGAAGACAGACTTACCATAAAGCACATTCAGATGGAGTATTCACGGGATGACAAAAAAAATAGCAAAAGCAAGGATCGAGATTACAGACCTACAAATATCTTCACATTTTTAAAAAAAAATTTACAAAAGATCAAAGCATTTGTACACTGACTGACCTAAAAACCATCACATTATTTTTGTGCACACAGTTTACAAGATGCTAACCACTAGCTATCTTTCTCTAAGGCACTTAACTTGTGCCTAACCCAAAAGCTTGCTAGTTTTAGATTTTCTAATATTTGTACAAAAATGCACAAATGAAATATTAACATATTCAAATTTTGTTGCTATTAATCAAAGTTGAAGATGAATAATTTTCAATGATGAGAAACCAAAGGCCAACTAAGGCTCATGTACACAAAAGCCATTACTGGTAATGTAGTATGTTTTCGTTGAAAATGATGGGCATAAACCTGTACTTTGAATGAACTTTTCTTCAAACAGGATCTTTTGTAAAATATGACTTGCTCTTAATTTGTACCTTAAAATCAACAAGAAGATTTTATGAAGAAAACAATAGGTTAGAACAGTCCCTTATGAGAAATGAGAGGTTTGATCAGTTCTTTAAAAATCTACTGTCTTATGGTCAAAAATGACAAGTCTTAACAACAATTCTAAGAAACTGAATAATATAAAGACTGCTATGGCACCATAAAACCTACAGTTTATGACACTTTTACCTCTATTACCTCCAACCACTATCTTGCAAGGCATTGGCCACTAACTACTTGACTTTGACTGAGCTTGAAAGCCTGCTAGACTTAAATGTGTAGTTTTTTTCAACAAAAATAAAAACAAGTGGACAGAGTAATACATGAAATACCAGTATATAACCCATTATCATATTTTGAGCCCTAGGTATGACCTTTACCATCAAAATGATCTTAAACACAACTTGACCTACTAGGTGTGCCTTTTCTATGTGAAAATTGTAGTGCCTTTTTTTAGTAATATTACATTTTAGTTTTTATCTTTTGCTAGTATCTGAAAACCTTGATTTAAATCTAATTATTAAAGTAACTTTCTTATTCATTTGCTTTATGATACACATTTATGTACACAGAGGCTATCTGTCTCAGAAGCATGGCTTTTTTTTTTTGATGAAACTTTTAAAAAAAAAATCACCATAACAGTCCCTAGACTTACTAAAATGTGTAGTTGTAGTTTTTTCAACAAAAAGTAAAAAAAAGAAGCGGATGGAGTTCTGCCATGCATGCGGAACATAACACTTGATAACAACTTTGAGCCCTAAGTGTTACCTTAACCTTCAAGGTAGCTGTCTGGATGTAGCACATGACACACCTTTGGACAACTATATTGAGTTATTTCAAATTCAGTCAATACAAATGTGACCTTGACCTTCAAGGTGATCTTTACACAACTAAGATTGAATTTACTTTCCAAACTGTTTTAGATGTGTATTTTCTATGTGACAATTGTAGAGCTCTTTTCATACATACAGTAAGAAAATTATATACCGCAATGCATTCAAGTACTTTCATCTTTTGACTTAAATAAAGTGAAGACATCATAAGTGAGGTGAGTCAGGCAAGGCGAGACAAGGCAAGGCTTGGGTGAGGCTAGGCTAGGTGAGGAAAAGGAGGCTGGGCTGGCTAGGGTGAGTGGGCTGGGCAGGGCAGGCGCAAGGTTTGCTAGACTGGGCTGGGGCTGGCTAGGGTGAGTGAGTGGGCCGGGTGAGTGAGTGGGCTGGGTGAGTGAGCTGGGCTAGGGCAAGTGAACTAGGCTAGGCTAGGCTTGACTGGGCTGGGCTGGCTAGGGTGAGTGGGCTGGGCCGGGAGGGCAAGGTTTGTTAGACTGGGCTGGGGCTGGCTAGGGTGAGTGAGTGGGCCGGGTGAGTGAGTGGGCTTGGGTGAGGCTAGGCTAGGTGAGGAAAAGGAGGCTGGGCTGGCTAGGGTGAGTGGGCTTGGCAGGGCAGTGCAAGGTTTGCTAGACTGGGCTGGGGCTGGCTAGGGGTGAGTGAGTGGGCCGGGTGAGTGAGTGGGCCAGGTGAGTGAGCCGGGCTAGGCAAGTGAACTAGGCTAGGCTAGGCTGGGCTGGGCTGGGCTGGGCTGGGCTGGGCTGGCTAGGGTGAGTGGGCTGGGCCGGGCAGGGCAAGGTTTGCTAGTCTTGGCTGGGGCTGGCTAGGGTGAGTGAGTGGGCCGGGTGAGTGAGTGGGCTGGGTGAGTGAGCTGGGCTAGGCAAGTGAACTAGGCTAGACTAGGCTAGGCTGGGCTGGGCTGGGCTAGGCTAGGCTAGGCTAGGCTAGGCTTGACTGGGCTGGGCTGGGCTGGGCTGGGTGAGTGGGCTGGGAGAGTGAGCTGAGCTGGGCTTGGTGAGGTGGACAGGGCAAAGACTTGGCTGGGCTGGCTAGGGTGAGTGAGTGGGCTGGTCTGGCAAGCAGGTGGGGCAAGGTTTTGCTGGGCTGGGCTGGGCTGGGCTGGGCTGGGCTGGGCTGGGCTGGGCTGGGCTGGGCTGGGCTGGGCTGGCTAAAGTGCGTGGCTGGACCGGGCTAGGCAAGGTGTGCAGGGCTTGGTAAGTATTTGCTAGGCTGGGCTGGGCTGGGCTGGGCTGGGTGAGTGGGCTGGGAGAGTGAGCTGAGCTGGGCTTGGTGAGGTGGACAGGGCAAAGACTTGGCTGGGCTGGCTAGGGTGAGTGAGTGGGCTGGTCTGGCAAGCAGGTGGGGCAAGGTTTTGCTGGGCTGGGCTGGGCTGGGCTGGGCTGGGCTGGGCTGGCTAAAGTGAGTGGCTGGACCGGGCTGGGCAAGGTGTGCAGGGCTTGGTAAGGATTTGCTAGGCTGGGCTGGGCTGGGTTAGGTTGGGCTGGGTGAGCTGGGCTGGGCTGTTTAGGCTAGGCTGGCTAGGCTTAATTAGTCAATCTTATTAATTTTGTTTTTAATTAATCATATTATTTACTTAATGAATAGATCCTACAGTACTACAACTGTCACATAAAAGATACATAACTACAAACAGTTAATACAATGTATATGCAAACTAAAATACAGTCATAAATTGTTTACCATAACCTCTACAGGCCAAGAAAACTAAAATGTACATGTAAGTAAAAGCACATGTGACTGCCTCTAAACTAAGAACAGTTTTAGGTCATTTGAATTATTTGTTTTCCGGTTTGACAGCACACAGAGTACAGCATTATGGTTACACAAATGACCTTGTTACTTATTCTGTTTATGTTTTCATTGTCTAATTAACTACAACTACACATTACCTGCAACATTCTGCAGCGTGCATGTCCCCTGTGACTGCAATGATGTCAAGTACATCAAAACCCTGATCAATGTAAAGAAAACGATTCACTGAAGACCACTTGGTACACTAGTAAGTATTTACCGGAAAATACCCGAGTTTCATTTCACCTGAAAATAGAAATAAAAGAAACGTAAGTAAGATAACATGATGGGTGTTTAAAGTTGCCAAAATCTGCAAATGCCTATAAAAATGTTTGCTACATGTATAGTACAGCGGTAGAAGATTTTATGCATTTAGTTTTATTAATTATGTACAAGAATGAATCAATGTAATTTAAACAAGAGCTGTCAGTAGGACAGCGCGCTCAAATTTGTTAGTACTTAAGGCAAAAAACTAAGCAAGGGCCTCAAGTAGCTTTTTAGGAATGGTTCGAATTTTCAGGGTACGCAATAACGGTTCAGATTACGAAAATTGTTGGTAGCGAATATCCATGTAGTTTTGAAGCGAGAGTTGATTGCAAAAAGAAATGGTGCTTTTTATGGTGTCGAAAGCAAAAGCATCAAATTTTAGAAATGTTTAGCAACATAATCTATTCATATTTCAAAGAGCATACCTGCATTCATACTTTTTCTAAACAAAATAATGGCGGTAAATGACGTCACAGTTTCTCTTGATAAATGACGTCACTGTATAAACAAAACCAATTAATTAAGTCAATGTCGGTGGAAAAGTCGCATTAATCAAGTAAACTGGACGTGCGTCAGGAGAATTTCTGTTTAGGATTTAATTAATATTTTTTGGTTTCACAACGTAAACAAAGTATAGTTTTGGATGCAATCAAGCACTATGTTTTTAGCGCTAGATACATAAACAGTGGTTAATTCACGTGTGAACCTACCAAATTTCCTACGCAAAGGAGTTCCATGCGGGGAATTATATATATTTATTCAACATGGAGTTTTGATTTTCCGCACAACATAGTAGGGCCTATTTTAAGTGGTTTTCTCGTAGAAACTGCGATGAAAAAGAAGTATGCAAGAAAAAGGATCTTGCATGGCCTACTGTGGAGGACTGGGTTGTCCCGACCCTCGGGAAAGCGGGGGGAAGTCGCTCGGTTCCTCCTATCCCCCCGCTTTCCCTCTGGTCGGAACAACCCAGTCCTCCACAGCAGGCCATGTAAGATCCTCATAGGTATGGATCCGGAACTTGCACATGACACTTTATTTCCATGTGCTGAAATTTGTGCCAATTTATTTTGGCCATGTAATTTAAAAACCCTTCCATGCATATATACAGGATTCCATGACCTTTGGTCTTGGTGTGCTGAACATATGTGCAAGTTATTTCAAAATCCTTCAATGCATGACAGAGTTATAGCCTGGACATTAATGTGTGTATATATACAGCCTGACAAGATTTCCTTACATTTAAACTTTAAATGTGACCTTGACTTTTGAGGACATTTGTGCCATGTTATTAAAATCCCTTCACTCATGGCAAAGTTACAGCCCTGGCACACAAAAAATGTGACAGACGGACAGACGAATGGTGCAATTTGGGGGGCATAAAAAACATTCACCTTTTTCAAGTGTTTTTTTCACTAGCTCTCTGAATTCTTGCATATCTTTCATTAGATCTCCTATATCTGCTCGATTGACAATTTTCATGGCAGCATCCATGAGACATAATAGCTCCTTTCTGTCATCAACACTCATCCATTTTGTAATCTACAAGGATTTAAATCGATTTTGTTAATATAGTTGATAAAAGATTTTTGGTGTATCTCGTCTATTATTTTTACTAAGCAACATATTATTCAGATAATACTGGTAGCCATATTTTTTTTCACAAAACAACCTTAAAGAAACTGCATGTCTGCCATCAAAAAGTCCCAAAATGATAAGCTTAAAATGCTCTCAGTTGCAGGGAACCAGAGAATCATTTATGATTAACCATAGAGAATATCTCCTAGGTTTATATGACCAGACATAGGGAGTCCAGGATTAGGGAATGGGCCTACACCCTTGATTTTGTGAAAAAACTGCAGTATTTGGGCATAAGAGAATACAAATGCTGATGTACAGTACTGCCCTTGATTTTTTGCAAGTGTTTTACAACCATTTTTTCAAGGTTCACATACAATTTAACACTGCAGAACTACAGCTACTAAAAGCATTTATTTTGTATTTGTTTCATCACATGGTTATGCATTGCCTTAAATAATACCTCCCCTGATCTCTTGCTCTTGGTATATACAGTCAAGCATATCCAAAACAGTTAACAGTTCATAATAACTACAGCTCTGCATGAACTTAATTCATACCACCAGAAATGTGTCACAATAAATAAATGAATTTTAATGCATATGGGCACATTATTTGTTACTAAATCTCACCAGAGTTATGCCTTTTATAAAAGTTGATGGAACAACGATTATGAATAGGTGTACAAAGTGTGAAAGTAATGTCCCATTTATGAAGAGTTGTACTGACTGATAACTTACTTAGGCTGTCATGCAAAAGGACACAGTGATTGCTATCCTTTTATACGCCAGGGGTTTTATAATTACAACTAGAGCTATCACTAAATGTGATTAATACCCCCGAAAGACTGCTTTATAAACTGAGGAAGTTCATAGTAACAGAATACCTTGCAAACAAACTAAAAAGAGATATTGTCTTTAGCAATAACTCTGTAATTTGTCAAGATAGAGTTATGGTTCTTGTACACTGCACTTCCTCTCAATGTGCTTGTGGTATTGAATTCCAACCAACAGTTTTCGAATCATGCTCTAGACCAGTAAAAGTAACAAAGGGCAATAACTCTGAAATGAGTAAAGATAGAGCTATTGTTCTTTTGCACTGCACTTCCTCTCATTGTGCTTGACCATTGTATGAAGTTGTATTGAATTCCAATTTGTAGTTTTCGAAAAATGCTCCAGACAAGGAAAAGTAACAAAGGGCAATAACCCTGTAATTATTCAAGATGGAGTTATGGTTTCTGTGCACTGCACTTCCTCTCAATGTACTTGACCATTGTATGAGGTTGTATTGAATTCCAACTAGTAGTTTTCAAGTAATGCTTCGGATAAGGAAAAGTAACAAAGGGCAATAACTCAGTAAATACTCAAGATAGAGTTATAGTTCTTGTACACTGCACTTCCTCTGAGTGTGCTTGATCATTGTATGAAATTGTATTGAATTCCAACTAGTAGTTTTCAAGTAATGCTCCGGACAACGAAAAGTAAAAAAGGGCAATAACTCTGTATTTAGTCAAGATGGAGTTATGGTTCTTGTGCACTGCACTTCCTCAGAGTGTGCTTGATCATTGTATGAAATTGTATTGAATTCCAACTAGTAGTTTTCAAGTTATGCTCCGGACAAGGAAAAGTAACAAAGGGCAATAACTCTGTAATAAGTCAAGATGGAGTTATAGTTCTTGTGCACTGCACTTCCTCTCAATGTGCTTGACCATTGTATGAAGTTGTATTGAATTCCAACCAGTAGTTTTCAAGTTATGCTCCGGACAAGGAAAAGTAACAAAGGGCAATAACTCTGTAATTAGTCAAGATGGAGTTATAGTTCTTGTGCACTGCACTTCCTCTTAATGTGCTTGACCATTGTATGAAGTTGTATTGAATTCCAACTAGTAGTTTTCAAGTTATACTCCAGACAAGGAAAATGCAACAGACCGCCCGACCGACCAACCACCGGGAGACTCCTATATACCCCCCTAAACTTCGTTTTGGGAGTATAATGATGCTGGTGATGATGACAATGGTGATGGTAATGATAATCATCAACTTATACGAAGAGTTGTACTCTTCAACATTATATATAATCCTAAGGTTTAAAACACTTTAAATGCCAGAAAAGGTTAGCAAAAGAAAATTATTTTATTAACAAATTCAAACCAAGGCTTAACGCCATCAATTTACATTAATTATCTGCATTTTTACAACAGTAATCTCCCTTGCAGGAAGTTATGACATTACCGTCATGGAAACAACGTCATTCACTACAATTGTGCCTGATGAATTGTATGAAATGCGTAGCACAGTAAATTTAGTTAAATAAATCATTACTTTAAAGCCATATCAAGTCATTTTTATTTAATTCATTATAAATATATATAATTTAAGGGTTTTAAACCTAAATACTATAAATCACTATATATAGCAACTGATACTTGCCTCTTCCAACTCACTTTTCCAATTTTGCTGTAGATCATATCTATCTTTAAACTGCTGTCCTGTGTACAAGCTGCTGAAAAGACGCATGACCTCGCATATATCTGCTTTAAATCCATCCAAGTTTTGCCTGTTCTTCCTAGCGTTACCAAAGTCCAGTAGTTTGACAATCAATTTGTCCAGTACAGTTTTCTGTAGCATAATATTTCCACCTGAACGTCAAAGGGTAAAGTATTAGGGAGGTGTCTCCTAGTACAAAAGGTAGTTTCAAGAAATCGGGTAAGCATTTTACACTAAATTATACTGCTTCAAAAGTACAGACCAAAGTGATTGTGCAACATTCAGTTTAAATATAAAGTTAACAAGAGGGCCATGACTGTCCTATATTGCTCACCTGCCAACCAATGCACTTACCTAAGGAAGTCCCTTGTTGCTGAAGAGAGTAAGAAGTTGCTAAGAAAGTCACTGGTTGCTAAGGAAAGTCAACGGTTTCTTAATTCATCAATTGACAGAGGCAGTTAATTGCTACTAACAGAACGACTGGTCACTACTGGAAGTCAGTGATTGCCAAAGAAGTAAACTGTTGCAATAATTCAAAGAAAAAATCATCGAACCAGAACATGCTTGTAATATGTGCATTTCATTTTGTTAAGAAAACTTCCCATAAAGATGTGTTGAGTTGTATCCTGTGGTATCTGATAAAATGGCGTAGACACAAACGTATATGAAAAAGGGCAATGTGGAAACAAACGTAAATGAAAAGGGGCAATAACTCTGTGAACAAGAGGCCAAAAAGGGCCCACATCGCTCTACTGGACTGACTAGACTGTTCTGAGTAAGTTTTGTGAAAATCTTTTGGAATGTTATCAAGGAAAAGTTAACAGAGATCACTGTGACCATGACCGACTGAAGGATCATCAAAAACAGTAGGGATCATCCACTCAGTAAGACCAATCATCCTATGAAGTTTCAAGACTGTCTTTGATAATAAGATCTCCAAATAATGAGCGGAAATAATTTTCGAAGTTCGGGTCACTGTGACCTTAACCTTTGACCAACTGACTCCAAAAACAACTAGAGCTATCACTAAATGTGATTAATACCCCCAAAAGGATTGCTTTATAAACTGAAGAAGTTCGTAGTAACATAATACCTTGCAAACAAACTAAAAAAGGATATTGTTCTTAGAAGTTCCTCTCATTGT